>NW_019280537.1:31331-161933 GCF_000648695.1 Onthophagus taurus
TATCAAATAAAATGGTTTTATAAATACTATGATTCATGCTACAAATAAATTTTTTACAACGCCATCTTCAATTTCAAGTAATTACTAACTTTTGTTTTTCAAATTGCTGCGTATATTTTTCTTCACGTCATTGGATAGAGATTGTCTTTCTGAATCCATTGATGTATAATACATCCATTTTAAATGTAGTTTTAGCAGAAAAAAGACACCTGTATATACAGGTTGTCACACAAGAATGCCGCAAGCTGTAACTCTGTCATTTAAATTCCGATTTTCATGAGCGAAATATCAAATGAAAAGGTTTGATATAAAAGTAGAATTCAAGATATCTTCCTAAATATTGTTTGTATCAAAATATTTTTCAAATAAAACTTGTTAAGAATTAAACAAGGAACAACTTTTGTAGACAACATTTTTTAAAATTATCAATTTTTTAATTTCCCTCTGAATAGTATAGAAATGAAATTTAAGGATATCTTCCTAAATATTGTTTGAATCAAAATATTTTTCAAATAAAACTTGTTAAGAATTAAAAAAGGAACAACCTTTGTAGGCACCATTTTTTTAAATTATCAATTTTTTAATTTCCCTGTGAATAGTATAGAAACGAAATTCAAGATTATCTTCCCAATTATTGCTTGTATCAAAATATTTTTCAAATAACATTTGTTAAGAATTAAAAAAGGAACAACTTTTGTAGGCACCATTTTTTAAAATTATCAATTTTTTAATTTTCCTGTGAATAGTATAGAAACGAAATTCAAGATAATCTTCCCAATTATTGCTTGTATCAAAATATTTTTCAAATAAAACTTGTCAAGAATTAAAAAAGAAACAACCTTTGTAGGCAACATTTCTTACAATTATCAATTTTTTAATTTCCCTGTGAATAGTACAGAAATGAAATTTAAGGATATCTTCCTAAAAATTGTTTGTATCAAAATATTTTTCAAATAAAACTTGTTAAGAATTCAACAAGGAACAACCTTTGTAGGCAACATTTTTTTAAATTATTAATTTTTTAATTTCCCTGTGAACAGTATTAAAATGGAAATTCAAGGTTATCTCCCTAATTATTGTTTGTATCAAAATATATTTCAAATAAAACTTGTTAAGAATAAAAAAAGGAACAACCTTTGTAGGCAACATTTCTAAAAATTATTAATTTTTTAATGTCCCTGTGAATAGTATAGAAATGGAAATTCAAGATTATCTTCCAAATTATTGTTTATATCAAAATATTTTTCAAATAAAACTTGTTAAGAATTCAACAAGGAACAACCTTCGTAGGCAACATTTTTTAAAATTATCAACTTTTAAATTTCCCTCTGAATAGTACAAAATTGAAATTTAAGGATATCTTCCTAAATATTGTTTGTATCAAAATATTTTTCAAATAAAACTTGTTCAGAATTAAACAAGGAACAACTTTTGTAGGCACCATTTTTTAAAATTACCAACTTTTTAATTTCCCTGTGAATAGTATAGAAATGGAATTTAAGATTCTTTTTCTAATTATTATTTGTATCAAAATATTTTTCAAATAAAACTTGTTAAGAATTAAAAAAGGAACAACCTTTGTAGGCAACATTTTTTAAAATTATCAATTTTTTAATTTCCCTCTGAATAGTATAGAAATGAAATTTAAAGATATCTTCCTAAATATTGGTTGTATCAAAATATTTTTCAAATAAAACTTGTTAAGAATTAAAAAAGGAACAACCTTTGTAGGCAACATTTTTTAAAATTATCAATTTTTTAATTTCCCTCTGAATAGTATAGAAATGAAATTTAAGGATATCTTCCTAAATATTGTTTGTATCAAAATATTTTTCAAATAAAACTTGTTAAGAATTAAAAAAGGAACAACTTTTGTAGGCACCATTTTTTAAAATTATCAATTTTTTAATTTCCCTCTGAATAGTATAGAAATGAAATTTAAGGATATCTTCCTAAATATTGTTTGTATCAAAATATTTTTCAAATAAAACTTGTTAAGAATTAAAAAAGGAACAACTTTTGTAGGCACCATTTTTTAAAATTATCAATTTTTTAATTTCCCTCTGAATAGTATAGAAATGAAATTTAAGGATATCTTCCTAAATATTGTTTGTATCAAAATATTTTTCAAATAAAACTTGTTAAGAATTAAAAAAGGAACAACTTTTGTAGGCACCATTTTTTAAAATTATCAATTTTTTAATTTCCCTCTGAATAGTATAGAAATGAAATTTAAGGATATCTTCCTAAATATTGTTTGTATCAAAATATTTTTCAAATAAAACTTGTTAAGAATTAAAAAAGGAACAACTTTTGTAGGCACCATTTTTTAAAATTATCAATTTTTTAATTTCCCTCTGAATAGTATAGAAATGAAATTTAAGGATATCTTCCTAAATATTGTTTGTATCAAAATATTTTTCAAATAAAACTTGTTAAGAATTAAAAAAGGAACAACTTTTGTAGGCACCATTTTTTAAAATTATCAATTTTTTAATTTCCCTCTGAATAGTATAGAAATGAAATTTAAGGATATCTTCCTAAATATTGTTTGTATCAAAATATTTTTCAAATAAAACTTGTTAAGAATTAAAAAAGGAACAACTTTTGTAGGCACCATTTTTTAAAATTATCAATTTTTTAATTTCCCTCTGAATAGTACAGAAATGAAATTTAAGGATATCTTCCTAAATATTGTTTGTATCAAAATATTTTTCAAATAAAACTTGTTAAGAGTTAAAAAAGGAACAACCTTTGTAGGCAACATTTTTTAAAATCACCAACTTTTTAATTTCTTTTTAATTTTTTTAATAAAATTTTTCAGGAAACTAGATTCCGTGCACATTTTCATTTTTACCATTTTTCCTTATTTACCATAAATTAGGCAATGTTTTGATAAAAATAATTACTTTCTCAACCAAGCTTTCGAATGATGTCAATTTTGACTTCTAATTTGAGAAGATATAATCAGCAGTTAATCCACTGAGGCAAAAAGACAATTTATTAAGACAATTCGATTTAATTAATTAATTTCCTCACCTCCCATCATCACCACCACTCTCCTCAACCTTCACAACAACCTCCTCCTTAACCACAACATCCTCCACGGTTATCTCCTCTTGTTTCACCTCAATCAACCCATCAACAACCGACGTCGCATCAGACACAATTTCAGTTTTAATTTCGGCGAGAGCGGGTTTCTTTGCATCACCCCCTGACGTCACATCAACTTTTTCTTCGCCACCATTTCCCGCCGTCGGCGTTGTTATCGCCTCAACGGGACTTATTTCCGTTTTAACAGTAACAACCGTCGTGGTTGCTGCCGTTGTCGACGTCGTTGAGGGCCCCGAACTTGAAACGACCGTGTTTGGGGTCGAAGCGGGTGCGGGGGATGGAGATGAAGTCACTGAGGTTGTTGTTGGAGTTACAGCCGCTGTTGTGTTTGAAACGTTTTGGGTTGGATTCGTCGTTGAGGTGTCTGATGGATCGTAATTCGGTTGAGTTGTGTTGTTCGTTTTTAATTGTTGTTCCTAAAAAATTTAATTAACACTCCAATTTTTTTTGTTTATTAATTGATTAATTAATTAGTTACCTTTTGGTGTCTTGTAACGACACCCGGTGGTAGATTGTCGACGCCTGTGGGGTTTGTTTTGGGGGGTCGATGCCTCGTCCTTTGCCTCGATCGTTTCAATAATTGTTTATAATTTTCCGTTTTCTTGCTGAGGTAATAATATTGAACGCAATCGGCGACCGATTTCTTTTCAAGACACGAAGCTATCAAATAAAAATTTTTGGGGTGTTGCAAATACTTCTCCTTAAAAACTTCCTTTTCCGCCTGCGTCCACACGTTGAGGAATTGCCGCGATTTATGGACGGCCGCCATATCTTCAACGCAACCGTTATTATTCTGATAAACTAATTTTCGCTCTTTCCCATCCAACATAACCGGGGGAATCACCGCGTAACTTCTCATTTTTTTATCCTCGAGTACTTGTTCTTGTAAATTATCCATTATTTCTTCCATATCAGCTTCTGATTTAATTCGAGCACCAACTCTATTAAACCTAAAAAATAAATTTAATCAAATATGTGATTTTAATTTAATATATTAATTAATTAATTAATTACCTCTCTTTATCTTCGCGTTGTTTTCTTAATTCGGGAAAAACTCGTTCGAAAAACTCGCGATTTTTAACCTCTTTCGTTTTCCTTTTAGAACTCGACTCCGTTTTTTCAACTTTCCTATGCCAATCCTGCATCATTTTGCTGTAAGTCTCGATTAGGTGTAAATTCCTGCCGTCTTTTTCCGCGTGCCTCTTTTTAAAATAATCCAATAACCGGCGTTTAAACGCGACGTTTTTGCGCTTATTCTCGTGGTAAACGGGCGCGTCGGAGGGTTGATTATACATGGGCCAATCGGCTTTCGGCCCCAAAGCGTCCAATTTCGAATGGGCATTTTGGGCTTTGCGTCGGTTCTCCGCGTAGATTTGTTGGGCCAAGCTCTGGTGTTTTTGTTGCGTTTCCTCTTCGACTTTCTGTTTGCCTTTGGGTTTTTTCGCGGACTCCTCGAGTTCCGTTTGTTTCTCGCGGAGTTTTATTATTTCCGATTCGGCTTTTGAAATTTGACGATCCACCCGGCTGATTTGTTGGAGGAGTTCGTCTTTTGTGGTGCGAAATAATTGATCTTCTTGTTGTATGTGATCGGGAATCGTTGGGGAAATCGCTTCTACTTGAGGATTATAAACGCCAGATTGTTCCTAAAAACATAAATTAATTATATAGAAGTATACAGGGTGTCTCACGTAACTGGTTCGTTAGAATTTTAGGTTCCACTATTCGTACAGGTTTGAAATTTTGTTCATTCTAAATTTTCAATCTAAAATATCGTCGGTATACAAGAGAATGTGACCAAGTCCAAAATTTTAGATTTTTAGGTTTCAATGCTCATGTACAGGGTGGTTCAAATTCGACGTCCGAATAGGCTATCTCGGAAACTATAAGAGCTAGAAAAAAAATAGCTTACATGTCTTGATCTCTTTTTTTAAATAAGTTCCAATGTCGAAAACCTCAAAACGCTATCGTCTTTTGTTTTTCCCCTAGAGGCTAAAATTGAAAATATCGTAAAACCAGCAAGTGCAATTATCTTGGTTATTATTATAGCTGGAGTATTATAACTAAGACATTATATGGACACTTTTTCACAGAGAATTTGATGACGTAGTCAAAAAAATTTTTTCGGTTTTAGATTTTGAGATATTATCACAATGTTCGTTTTTTTAAATGGAAATAACCTTGTTAAATTCGTTATTTTTTTCTGATTATAAAAATATAGGGCTGTCAAATCCTATTGTTTTAGAATAAAGCTAAAAATTAACTTTTCTTTTAGTGTCTTCAAGTAATTAAATTTACAGTTTCCTGTAAATTACGGTACTATAATTAAAAATTAAAAAAACATATTTCTGATATTTGAAACAAATATATTTGTTGAACTATTTAATTTATATATGTAATTATACAAAAGTTGGAATAGATTGCATTATTTCACATTTTTTATTAATATTTAATATTATTCTTAAATGACTTAATAAATTATTGATAGATGGCGCCATATGTTTTTTTTTAATTCAAATAAACAGCAACATTTGTATTCAAAAATTTTCTGAAGTGTCACTTTAAAAATCCTGTTTTTTAAGATGGATTACGAAAATTACGAAAAGTTTAACATATTAGAATGTTACATATTAGAAAATAAAGTAAATTTTATATAAATTTTTAGTAGAATAATTTTTAGTTATAATACCGTAATTTACAGGAAACTGTAAATTTAATTTCGTCGACGACACTAGATGGAAATTTTATAAAAAAAGTTTATTTTTAGCTTTATTCTAAAACAATCAGAAATAGACCTATCTAACCCCATATTTTTGTAATCAGAAAAAAATAAAGAATTTAATAAACGAATAATCAGTGGTTGTTTCCATTTAAAAAAATGAAAATTGTCATGATATCTCAAAATCTAAAACCGAAAAAATTTTTTTGTCTACATCATCAAATTCTCTGTAAAAAAGTGTCCATATAATGTCTTAGTTATAATACTCCACCTAGAATAATAACGAAGATAATTGCACTTGCTGGTTTTACGATATTTTCAATTTTGGTCTCTAGGGGAAAAACAAAAGACGGTAGCGCTTTGAGGTTTTCGGCATTAACAGTTTCTCGAAAAACGAGATCATGACATGTAAGCTACTTTTTTTCTAGCTCTTATAGTTTCCGAGATAACCTATTCGGACATCGAATTTGAACCACCCTGTACAGGAAATTCAATATTATTTTTTTGGAAAAAATGAACAAGTCCAAAAATGCCATAATAATGCTTATAATTTCAAATTCCATAATGTAAAAACCTGTACAGGAGAAAATAACTAAGTGGACTTAGTCAATATTTTTATCTCTAGGATTTAGCCATACATTATGCTTAACGAAAAAAAACGAGAGAAAAAATACAGAAATATGATGTGACAGACAAGGAAAAGAGAGTGACGTTTGAAGTTCAAACAGTTTATCATAACAATTATTACTTAAATCAAAATAAAATTGTGTTCTATGTTATTAGACTTAATCTTTGGTAACTATCTACACGTATTACAATAATTTTGTTTTTCGGATATTTAGTTTTAAAAAATAATAAGCTAATGCAATAATACCTTATTTTNTCAAATTTAAATCAAGGGTTTCTTCCTCAAAATAACGTTAAAACCTCAAACGATGGATGAAAAATGTGCTTTAGGAGCTGAACTACAATAATTGATACATTTGGAAGTAAACAAAACGGTTTAAGATAAGATTTTCACCAACAAAAAATCTCTCTGTCACAAATTCTAGGTTATGTTCTCTCGGTGAACTAAGAAAATGTTAAAATTATCACAATATTTTATAATTCGTTTTTCTGTTGCTTATTTTTGGTAAATAAAAGCGAGCAAGCTAAAGGTTATTCAACCACAGTTAACTGTAGAAATAATACCAATTATAATTTAAATAAATTAAACGATGAATTGTCAAAATGTCTTGGCCTGCTAACAAAAACACAAACGAGCTTTGGGATTTTATGTCTGATTTTGATTAATTTTCCAATATCAGGGAAACTACAATAAATAGGTATAGGAATGTTTATAGATAATTTGTAGAGAATTAAATTCCCTTTCTGATAGGGTAAAAAAATACAGGGTGTTCAATTTAAAATTTTCGACTTTCTAGCCATTGAATATGGAGAAACGATAATTCAATTTTTGACCATCCTGTATAAGATACTCTGATACAAGAAATGACAATCTATTTGGCAGCATCTGTAGAGTAGTCGTTTTTTTGAGTGATCTTAAAGACCATGGTGAAATTTGTCAAAAAACACTTAAAATCAAAATAACTCGAAAACAAAAAACGCTAGGTACCAACAACTTTTATCAAAGTCAACATATTTTTGAATGAACAACCCATGCTACCAAAATTTCAAACCACTACGAATAGTGGAACCTTAAAAAGTTCTAACGAACCAGTTACGTGAGACACCCTGTATATTTATGTTTAATAAAGTTTCCTCCTTACCCTTGTATCGATCCGTAAAGGTTGCACATCTTTATGATCTTGTAATCGAATTTTTTTAGGAAACGGTTGTTGACCCTGAAGTTGTTGTTGTTGTTCTTGGTGTTGTTGCTGAGCAACCGCCGCGGCTATAGCGATTTGCGCAGCACCTCCTTGCAATAATACTTCCCGCCCAGGTCCTCTACCCCCCGCGTACTCAGGAGGCGGCAGCAACGATATCCTCGTCTGATGGCGATAATCGCGATAGGTTGAGGGGAGGGGTGGCGGCGGGGCTTGTTGTTGCGGGGGCTGCTGTTGTTGTTGTTGGGGTGGTGGCGCAGCCTGCAGATAACGCTGCCCGACGGGAGTGGCCACGGTGACCAGTTGATGCGCGGCGGCCAGCTGCGGTGGCAAACTCGTCGGGGGCTGTTGCTGCTGTTGTTGTTGATGGGGCGAGGGAGCTGCCGTTGGAAATTGGTAACGGGGTTGGGCGGGCGCCAATGGTGACCGAACGGGTTTGTATAGATCCTGTTGGACCGTGATGTTTTGCCTAAAAATAAATAAACTACTATATTAAAAAAAAAAATTCTAATTTTTTGGTTGAAAGTGATAATTTTTATATAAACATTCATCATCGCGATTAAAAATCCTTTAAAATGAGTACCAACACGATAGGGTTATCTTGAACTTTTTTATTTTCGAAATGGCGGTTATACAGCGCCACCTATCTAGGTTCAAACAACATTTTTTTAAGAAAACCCCATCTTGTTTGGACTCAAATTTAAAGATTTTCCATTTCCTACAAGAAAACATTAAAAAATTTTTTTTATCGCATCAATTTAGGTTAAGTTTGGTTCGAAATTGAATATTTTTGAGCTTTATATAAAAAATCGTGATCGCGATAAAAAATGCTTTAAAATGAGTACCAACACGATGGGGTTATCTTCAACTTTTTTTATTTTCAAAATGGCGGTTCTACAGCGCCACCTATCTAGGTTCAAACAACATTTTTTTAAGATAACCCCATCTTGTTTGGACTCAAATTTAAAGATTTTCCATTTCCTACAAGAAAATATTAAAGATTTTTTTTTGTTGCATCAATTTAGGTTAAGTTTGGTTCGAAATTGAATATTTTTGAGCTTTATATAAAAATTCGTAATCGCGATAAAAAATGCTTTAAAATGAGTACCCACACGATGGGGTTATCTTCAACTATTTTTCATTTCAAAATGGCGGTTCTACAGCGCCACCTAGTTAGGGTTAAACAACATTTTTTGAGATAACCCCATCATGTTTGGGCTCAAATTAAAGGATTTTTCATTTCCTACAAGAAAATATTAAAGATTTTTTTTTGTTGCATCAATTTAGATTAAGTTTGGTTCGAAATTGAATATTTTTGAGCTTTATATAAAAATTCGTACTGGCGATAAAAAATGCTTTAAAATGAGTACCAACACGATGGGGTTATCTTCAACTTTTTTTATTTTCAAAATGGCGGTTCTACAGCGCCACCTATCTAGGTTCAAAAAACATTTTTTGAGATAACCCCATCATGTTTGGGTTCAAATAAAAGGATTTTTCATTTCCAACAAAAAAATGTTAATGAAAAATTTTTGGATTTATTAGATTAGGTTATGTTTCGATAGGTTGAGTTGAAAAATGACTACTTATTAAAGATTATATAAAAATTCGATATCGCGACAAAAAATCCTTTAAAATGAGTACCAACACGATAGGGTTATCTTAAATTTTTTTTTCAAAATGGCGGCTTTCAGTAGTGATATCGATTTAGGTTGAAATCGTATTTTTTAAGATAACCCCATCGAGTTTAGACTCAAATAAACAGTTTTTTCATTTTCTATAAGATAATATTAATGAAATTTTTTTTCAAAATGGCGGCTATCAGTAGTGATATCGATTTAGGTTGACATGGTATTTTTTGAGATAACCCCATCGAGTTTGGACTCAAATAAACAGTTTTTTCATTTTCTATAAGACAATATTAATGAAAATTTTTTTTCAAAATGGCGACTATTAGTGTAGTGATATCGATTTAGGTTGAAATGGTATTTTTTGAGATAACCCCATCGAGTTTGGACTCAAATAAACAGATTTTTCATTTTCTATAAGAAAATATCAATGAAAATTTTTTTTCAAAATGGCGGCTATCAGTAGTGATATCGATTTAGGTTGAAATGGTATTTTTTGAGATAACCCCATCGAGTTTGGACTCAAATAAACAGATTTTTCATTTTCTATAAGAAAATATCAATGAAAATTTTTTTTCAAAATGGCGGCTATCAGTAGTGATATCGATTGAGGTTGAAATGGTAGTTTTTGAGATAACCCCAGCGAGTTTGGACTCAAATTAAACGATTTTTCATCTCCTACAAGAAAACATCAACGAATTTCATTTTTAATCAACGATATTTTTATGTCAAAACTATTATTAATAAGTGTTATATCATCAAATAGAACTTTTTTCTTAATTCAATCTCAACAAACCATAAGTATTCCTTTTGACCATCCTTTTAATTTAATCCTCAAAAAACACCGTTTTTAGACATTGTTATTAAAAACATTACATTTAATATGGTTTCACTTAACATATTATATCCTAGTCTTGCTGACAATTGTTATAATGTTATGACATTTTTATGATCATCAAAAACAAAAATTCGACACATCATAAATTAGAATTGGTAACATTTTAGACACTTCATATATCAACAACTAGATTTTATGTTAATTTTAATATTTGCTATATCATAATCATTACTTTTTTGGCAACCTGATATATCAGTAACAAGTTTTTTTTTTGCATTGCGCATATCATAAATCCGATTTGGTGGTAATTTGAGCAATTAGTATATGATATATCATTAAAATTTGTTGTTAATAACTTAAATACATAATATATTATATGTCATAATATATGTCAAAAGTCATTATTCGACATTTAGCATATCATAAGCTGTAATTGTTGATAATTTAGAAATTTTATATCACAACAATTACCCTGTATAACACTTGATACATCATAAATCCGAATTAAGTGTTTTATATATCATCAAATAAAACAATAAATTCGTCATTTTTACCTTTTTGTTAGGTTAGGTCAAATTTAACAAAAATAAATGTTTAAAAAAAGCGCATTTAAACAAACACAATGTTCATTGTTTCACAAAAATTATCTTATCTCAAAATTTATTATTTAATAAAATAAACGTAACGCGGCGATTGTTTATAACAATAAAAGAAGCCTTTAAAAAGGCCACATTTTCATCTTTTTCTTTCTCCCCACCCCCCTCTCTCTCCGCCGCGCTCTTTACAAACCGATCAAAGTTACATCTGCGCCATCCACGGCCCGTCGGACTGAAGAAACGTTGACCCCAAGCGTACGAACGCGGTAGTGGTGGGGGTAACAAAATTTTAAAGGGGAACGCGAATTCCCCCGCCACGCAACGACCCCGCCCAACAACGTTTTTATTGGTCGCGACGAATCGGCCATCATCGTTTTATCCCCACCCAAGAAATTCGATATGGAATTGAAAAGTACGTTCTAAAATGATTAAAATTAAGAATGTAAAATTTAAAGAATTAAATCAATGATATAAATATAAGCGAAATAAAAAAAAAAAAAACAAAGAAATTATTTATATATATGTATGAATAAGAAAAAGTGGGGGATGAAACCACCTTTTCCCCTTATTTTGTTGATTTGGGTGGGGGAAAAGGCGTGGTTAATATTGTTTTGAGCACTCCACGGCTACCGGGATTATGATCAGTGGAAGCTGATCGTTCGGTGCCTAAGTCTACTTGGATTTTTAATAATTAATAATTAAAAATGAAGAAAACAAAAATTAGTGGAGTGTTTAATTTAAAAATAAAAACAATATTTTTAGGTTAGTTAGCATTTTTTTCAAGTTATTTTGCTTCGCGAGGGATTTAATTGCAAAATTCGTGTTTTACAATTTCTTTAATAACGCTGACTTAGTAACAAAACGCGCGGTGATTAAATAATAGGAATGTGTTTGAAAACGTGACTTTGCCGACAAATAATTTTTACATCGAAAATTTTTTTTCACCGTATAGATCTCCCCTCCACCCAATAATAAATTTCGAACTCGAAACCCCGGGCCATTCGATTTTTCCCGTTTCAAGGTCAACGCCAAACCACCCACGACCCGCTCCTCTCACCCCGCAACTCCCCTCACAAAACGTTCGAATGTAACGTTCTTTGTAAAGAGAGATGATTTAGGCGAACGAGTGAGATGGGGCTTCGCTTCTGGGCAGAATGAATCGAAACGAGTCCCGCCGAGAGACGGCGCGCAAGGACACCATCCCCACCACTTCAATTCACTCATCTCACTCATTTCACACTCATCTTACAACCAACTTGATATTTTTGAATCCAAATCAAATACACAATCTAGGAATCTTTTTAAAAACATTTTTTTAATAATAAATATAAAATTTGTTATGATTCGAAATGAGTAAATCGATAAAGTTTAGTTGAAGGAAGAAAGAGATGGAAGACGAAGCCCCACACATACAAAATAAACACAACGTAGAAAGAGACGCGTCGAGAAAAAGAAAGAAGACGAGTTTTGAAACGGACGAGGCTCCGTTGTGTGTTGACCGAAATAATTTTCTCGACTACTTTGTACGCGGAGAAGAATTTTTTTTTGTTGTTGTGGCATCCGTTATCTTTTATGTTTTCTGAGTTCATTTAAACATGTCGATTTTTAAAATTACTTCGTTAAAAACTTCATTTGTAGTTTGAACGAGGTTTTATTGATATTTTTTTGAATAAATTGAATTATTTTAAGTTTTTAAATTACTAAGAAACTTCACATCGAAAATTTTTACGAAACATTCCTATTTCGAATATATTTTTAATATTTTGATGAAGTTTTATTAGATTATAAAGTTTTTCGGATTAACATTAAATTTTGTTATCAAAAATAAAGTTATAAAAAAGTTTTTTTTTAATTTGATTTGACGTTCCTTTCTTTATACTTCTATTTGTGGTTAAAATTTGAAGTTTTAATGAAGTTCTACATAATATTTGTTATAAAAAACTTGAGATTTCATTGAAATTTCTTATCCGAGAATAAGTTTTTTAAATAATTATTAAACTTTTTTGTAAAAAAAATTAGATTATAACGAAGTGATCCTAACTAGCGCTATCTAGCACTGTCATTAGAACTAACACTAGACCTAGAACTAGAATCATTCGGGTTTAGCCGCACGTCTCTTAAGACGGCTAAACCCGAATGATTCTAGTTCTGGGTCTAGAAATGTTCGGGTTTAGTCGTTAGAAAAGATTTTTTTTTTGTTTTATCAATTTAGGTTAATTTTAGGTTAGGTTTGGTTCGAAATTGAATATTTTTGAGCTTTATATAAAAATTCGTAATCGCGATAAAAAATGCTTTAAAATGAGTACCAACACGATGGGGTTATCTTCAACTTTTTTTCTTTTCAAAATGGCGGTTCTAGCGCCACCTAGTTAGGGTTAAATGACATTTTTTGAGATAACACCATCATGTTTGGGCTCAAATTAAAGGATTTTTCATTTTCTATAAGTAATTGTTAATGAAAATCTTTTTGATTTATTAGGTTAGGTTATGTTTGGATAGGTTAAGTTGGAAAATGATTACTTATTAAAGTTTTGTATAAAAATTCGCTATCGCGATGAAAAATGTTTTAAAATGAGTACCAACACGATGTGGTTATCTTAAAGATTTTTTTTTTCAAAATGTCAGTTTTGTAGCGCCACCTATTTACCTATTTAGGTTGAAATAACATTTTTTTGAGATAAACCCGTCATGTTTGGGCTCAAATAAAAGGATTTTTCATTTCCTACAAGAAAATGTTAATGAAAATTTTTTTGATTTATTATTTTAGGTTATGTTTGGATAGGTTGAGTTGAAAAATGATTACTTATTAAAGTTTTGTATAAAAATTCGCTATCGCGATGAAAAATGTTTTAAAATGAGTACCAACACGATGGGGTTATCTTAAAGATTTTTTTTTTCAAAATGTCAGTTTTGTAGCGCCACCTATTTACCTATTTAGGTTGAAATAACATTTTTTTGAGATAAACCCGTCATGTTTGGGCTCAAATAAAAGGATTTTTCATTTCCTACAAGAAAATGTTAATGAAAATTTTTTTGATTTATTATTTTAGGTTATGTTTGGATAGGTTGAGTTGAAAAATGATTACTTATTAAAGTTTTGTTTAAAAATTCGCTTCCGCGATAAAAAATGTTTTAGAATGAGTACCAACACGATAGGGTTATCTCAAACATTTTTTTTTTCAAAATGTCAGTTTTGTAGCGCCATCTATTTAGGTTCAAACAACATTTTTTTGAGATAAACCTATCATGTTTGGGCTCAAATAAAAGGATTTTTCATTTCCTACAAGAAAGTATTGATGAAATTTTTCTTTTATTTTTTTTTTCAAAATGGCGTATCTATAGCGACACCTATTTAGGGTTAAACCACATTTTTTTAGATAACCCCATCATGTTTGGACTCAAATTAAAGGATTTTTCATTTTCTACAAGAAAGTATTGATGAAATTTTTCTTTTATTTTTTTTTTCAAAATGGCGTATCTATAGCGACACCTATTTAGGATTAAACGACATTTTTTGAGATAACCCCATCATGTTTGGGCTCAAATTAAAGGATTTTTCATTTTCTATAAGTAATTATTAATGAAAATGTTTTTGATTTATTAGGTTAGGTTATGTTTGGATAGGTTAAGTTGGAAAATGATTACTTATTAAAGTTTTGTATAAAAATTCGCTATCGTGATGAAAAATGTTTTAAAATGAGTACCAACACGATGGGGTTATCTTAAAAGATTTTTTTTTTCAAAATGTCAGTTTTGTAGCGCCACCTATTTACCTATTTAGGATCAAAAAACATTTTTTTGAGATAAACCCGTCATGTTTGGGCTCAAATAAAAGGATTTTTCATTTCCTAGAAGAAAGTATTGATGAAATTTTTCTTTTATTTTTTTTTTCAAAATGGCGTATCTATAGCGACACCTATTTAGGGTTAAACGACATTTTTTGAGATAACCCCATCTAATTATACTACCCTAGCACTGTCATTAAAACTAACACAAGACCTAGAACTAGAATCATTCGGGTTTAAAGAAATTTCATAAAATAACATCGCTATTATTGAAGTTATCAAGATTGAAATTGATTTCACGTTTTTAATTCTCAAATTTTAAAGCTTTGGTGAAATTTCATCAAATAAATATTTGTATTTATTAAAACTTGAAAATTAAGTTTTTTGAATCATTATTAAAATTTTAGAATTTTGTAAAAATTAAGATAATAACGAAGTTAGATAAGGTGGTTTTCATTTTATTGAAGTTTTGTTAAAGAATAGAGTAGTTTTTTTATACTAAACTTTCTTATTACAATTTTGCGATGAAGTTTAAAATAAATAAATACAAATTATTTGAAGTTTCAGTGAAATTTTTTGAATTATTAGAATTCTTATAAAAAATTAATATTATAACATAGTTTGATGAGGTTGATCTGATTTTATTGAAGTTTTTTTGATGTATAATCCCAAACTAATTGTAGTTCTAGTTTTAATGCAATAAAAATATGCAACATAGTAATATTTTATCTAACTAGCGCTACCTAGCACTGCGATTAGAACTAACACTAGACCGAGAACTAGAAACATTCGGATTTAGCCGCACGTCTCTCAAGACGGCTAAACCCGAATGATTCTAGTTCTAGGTCTTGTGTTAGTTGTAGTGTTAGTTCTAGTTTTAGTGCAATAAAAATATACAACATACTAATATTTTATCCTAACTAGAGCTACCTACCACTGCCACTAGAACTAACACTAGTCCAAGAACTAGAAACATTCGGATTTAGCCGCACATGTTTCAAGACGGCTAAACCTGAATGATTCTAGTTCTAGGTCTAGTGTTAGTTCTAGTAATAGTGCAAGTGTTTATTTGGGTTTATTATGTTTAAACAAATAAGTAACTAAATTCATAACTACAATATACTTGTACTAAATTACACTGTGTAAACGTAATTTGTCATTTTACTCCTCCGAATGAAAAAATAAAGTATAAACGTAGTTAAAAATGTCGGCGAGCGTGAATCTTTAAAACTAAACGATCGGGTTGGCTCAATTATAAATGCATTTGTCTAGTTGCGAGTGCTGGTTTGAATCTTTTTGTTATAGACTATAATTTTGTTCGTTGATGTTTGGATTTATTATGTTGCGCCATCTTTTGATATCTATTATAAATACAAATTCGTATTTTTGAGTTTATTCCTATAAATGAATTAAGAAAGTGATAAATATAAAGCGACGAAGACGAACTCAACCTAAATTTGTACTCAACTCTACCTAAAATCTAAATCCGAACCTAACCTAACCTAAAAAGGTACCCAAATCTAATCTAAATCCGAACCCAACCTAACCCAAAAAGGTTATATTCTTAATTATTTAGAAAAATTTGAATAAAAATTGAAAACAACTTCATTGAATCTTAGAAATTTAACTGAATTTTGATATTTGTATCAATAATTCGCATTTATTTGATGAAGTTTTATGTAATTGTGAAAATTTCAAACTCAAAAAGTCGAAAATCAACGTAGTAACCACAAAAACTTCAATAATAACAACGCTACTTTATGAAACTTCATCGCAAAACGTTAATAAGGAAGTTCAGTATAAGAAAACGACTTCAAAGTCTCATTTGGGTTTATACATCAAAGAAACTTCAATAAAATCGAGATCTAACTTCATTATAATGTTAATTTTTTATAACAAGTTTAATAATAATTCAAAGAACTTCATTTAATCTTCAAGTTATAATAAATAATTTGTATTTATTATTTTAGTGTAAGAAAACCACCTTATCTAACTTCGCTAATATCTTAATTTTTACAAAAAGTTTAATAATGATTCAAAAAACTTAATTGAAACTTGATCAAATTTTTAAATTTTAATAAATTATTTGTATTTATTTGATGATATTTCACCAAAACTTTAAAATTTGAGAATTAAAAACGTGAAATCAATTTTAATCTTGATAACTTCAATGATAGCGATGTTATTTTATGAAACTTCATCAAAAAGGATAATGTTTTAGTAAAAATTTGAATTTAATACAAAAGAATTAGCTCAAAACTTCAATATTTATCCCAATTTTGGGCTACACGTCAAGAAAACTTTGATAAAATCAAATCAACTTCATCTAACTCGTTATAATTTTAATTTTTTTATAAAAAGTTTAATAATAATTCAAAAAACTTCATTTAATCATCAAGTTTTAATAAATAATTTGTATTTATTTGATAAAATTTCACAAAACTTTGTAAAAACTTCAATAATATCAACGATTTTTTTTTAAACTTCATCAATAAGGAAATTTAATGAATGAAGGATACGTAAAAGCTTTAATTTTTAGGCATATTTTGGATTATATTTCAATGGAACTAAATGCACTTCATCTAACTTCGTTATAATCTAATTTTTTTACAAAAAACGTTTAATAATTATTTAAAGAAGTTATTTAAAACTTATTTTTGGATAAGAAACTTCAATCAATTCTCAAATTTTTGTATTTATTTTATGAAACTTCATTAAAATTTCAAACTTTAACCAAAAATTTAACTATCCAGTAAAGGAACTTTAAATCAAATTAAAAAAAACTTCATTATAATTTTAGTTTTGATCACGAAGTTTAATGTTAACCCGAAAACTTCATAGAAATGTTAAAAATGTATGTTTTCAGTAATCGGTCTAGTGTTAGTTCTAGTTTTAGTGCAATAAAAATATGCAACATAGTAATATAGCTTTATACTAGTTCTAGTTTTATATTAGCAGTAGAACTAACAAAAGACATAGAACTAGAATCATTCGGATTTAGCCGCACGTCTCTCAAGACGGCTAAACCCGAATAATTCTAGTTCTAGGTCTTATGTTAGTTCTAGTGGCAGTGCTAGGTAGCGCTAGTTAGCATAAGATATAGCACTATGTTGCATATTTTTATTGAACTAAAACTAGAACTAACACTAGACCTAAAACTAGAAAGTTTCGGGTTTAACCGTGCATCTTCAGACGTACAGCTAATAGACGAATAGAGTATAGTCATTATTAAAGTTGTTTTTTCCTTTTTTAGCTTTATCGACCATTAAATATTAAAAAATCACAAAGAAAGGAGAAGGAGGAAATTGAAAAATTAATCACAAACGCCGCGATTTTTTTTATGTTGTTTTTAGAAGTCCAGATAATGCTTGGAGACAGCTATAACTACTATTAAAAGACGAAATAATGCTTGAGGATATCTATAATTGCTACTAGAAGACTAAATAATGTTTGGGAATATCTGTAACTGTTAACAGAAAACTAGATAATGCTTGGAGATGATTAAAATTGCTATTAAAAGGCTATATAATGCTTGGGGACATCTATAATTGCTAATAGAAGGCTAAATAATGCTTGTGACAATGTAGATACTGATTTAAAACAACTATAACTGCTATTAGAAGACTAGATAATGCTTGGAGTTGACTAAAATTGCTATTAAAAAATTAGATAACGCTTGGAGAAATCTATAACTGCTAATAGAAGACTAGATAATGCTTGTGAAATCTAGATACTGATTGGAAACAATTATAACTGCTATTAGAAGACTAAATAATGCTTGTGACAATCTAGATACTGATTAGAAACAACTATAACTGCTATTAGAAGACTAGATAATGCTTGGAATGACTAAAATTGCTATTAAAAGACTAGATAATGCTTGAAGATGACTAAAATTGCTATTAAAAGACTAGATAATGCTTGGGGACATCTATAACTGTTAATAGAATCTATAGCCGCATGTCTCTCAAGACGGCTAAACCCGAATGATTCTAGTTCTGGGTATTGTGTTAGTTCTAGTGACAGCAATAAGATATTACGATGTTGTATATTTTTATTGAACTAAAACTATAACTAACACTAGACCTAAAACTAGAAAGTTTCGGGTTTAACCGTGCATCTTCAGACGTACAGCTAATAGAAGAATAGAGCATAGTCATTATTAAAGTTTTTTTTTCCTTTTTTAGCTTTATCGACCATTAAATATTAAAAAATCACAAAGAAAGGAGAAGGAGGAAATTGAAAAATTAATCACCAACGCCGCGATTTTTTTTATGTTGTTTTTAATTTTTTTTTTTAACTACGTGAGGTTTATGTCAATAATAAAAGCGAAGCGGAAGGTAAATATAGTGACCTATGACTCATTTCTATTCCAGTCGAAACGACGCGTTTTAATAATTTTAGTTTTAAATTATTTATTTTGAGATATATCGAGATATAAGGAAGATATATTGAGACTTATTTTGAAGATAAAGAGAAGAGTTCACGACCTCTACTTCTCGTTCGTTCGTTCGTTCTTTGGCAGATGGATCTAATTGGGTTTCGAAGAATCCCTTCCCCGCAATCTATAACACTTTTAAACCCCGCCACCATAACCCCAAAAGCACCAAGGGGGGAGCTTGGACGTGGGATGAAAGATTTTCTAATTCGAATCGAAAAAAAATAGATTTTAATGAATTAATGATAAACATTTCCGGGGATATGATAACCTTTTAAAATTAAAATAAACGTCGACATAACAACAATAAATGAGGCGATAACTAAAAAAAGATAATAAGAAATTTAGAAAACACCTTTTTCTTATTTTTCTTATTCTTCTTATTCTTCCAGGTGTAATATTTATAAAATGGCGGTCGATGATGAACCGTTATCTCTCGTTGAGGACCAGTTTCGAGGTCAACCAAAGAAAGAGGCTTTTCTTGCATCTTCTCGAAAAGAAACAAAATAAATTCTCGAAATTTTTATTCCAAATTTCATTTTCAGCGGCCATTTTGACGCCAAGGCCGATAGATAAAGAGGTTGTTTTTCCATCTTTGTTCATATTTTAGGTTATTTCTATTGCATCCGTCTAATTTTAGATTTACTATTTATTTTCTTCTATTTCTTTCTATCGCTTATTCAATTTACGACGTTATCTCTCTCTCTCTAACTCGCGCGCGCAAAATTAGACGCATTTTTTGATGATATCGTAATAAGATTAGATAATGATAGGAGTTTAATTGAAATTTCACACCGTTTATAATAATAAAAATAAGGTTGCGTTTTCTGTAACGTTAAAACGAGGTTAGGATTAATTAATAACGGGATTTTAACCTAAATCGTCCTTTAACTTTTCGTATTTCAGCCTGATGATGGCTTTGGCTTTGTCGGAAACGAAATAAGTAATACGGAAATCGTCTCATCTAATAAATTTTTTATTATGAAAAGTTTGAGAGGTTATATATATATTTTTATTCTTTTTTTGAAAGAATTTATACTTGGTGAGATGAGAAAAATAGATATAGTCTTCTGCAAAACAATATTTAGTCATCAGCGACAATATCTTAGTGTTTTACTATCATTATCTAGTCATTTGAAGTCAATATTAGACTTCCTCAAGCAGTACCTCATCTTCTGACAGCCGTATCCATACTGTGTAGTCTTCTTTTAGCACTAAGTAGTCTTCTGGAAGCAGTATCTAGTCTTCTGCCAACAATATATAGTCTTTTGCCAACAGCACATAGTCTTCTATTAATAGTTATAGTCGTCTTCAAGCAGTACCTCATCTTCTGCATGCCTTATCTAGTCTGTAAATAACGTATAGTCTTATTTTAGCACTATATAGTCTTCTAGAAGCAGTATATAATCTTCTGCCAACACTACATAGTCTTGTTTTAGCACTATATAGTCTTCTAGAAGCACTATCTAGTCTTCTGTAAGCAATATCCAGCAGGTTATAATCTTTTGCCAACACTAAATAGTCTTGTATTAACAATTATAGTTCTCTCCAAGCAATATCTGGATTTCTTGAAACAATATTGTGTTAAAAAAAGTTTAAGAGCTTAACTTCGCGTTCGTCTTATTGTTACTAAAGACTTGAAAAAAATCTAAATGATTGTTTTTTGCGTTTTCAGATGATCGTGCCATGATTTTGAGGTTGAGCCAAAAAGACTCAAAATGATATGGAAAAAATCACCACAATTTGGGCCAGAATGATTTCAACCGGGAAGACTCCGATGATTTTTGAAGATCATGAAGTCAAAATTAACTGTCAGAACATTTTTGATGAGACACTTATAAAAAAAAAAGTGTAATGGACATTCCAACAGGACTCATCGCCTGCACACAAGGCTGAAACGATTATTCCATGTAGAGACAGTCTGAAACGTACTCTTTAGAAGACATGGAACGATCTCAATAAAATGTATGCTAAATTTAAAGTTTCTACATATTTCCGTTCAACTTTTATCAACAGAAATATCTTTTTCTATTTCACCTTCCTACCTTATTTTGACACAATGATTGCAATATTGCTGATTATTGAGATGAATTGAAAAAAACTACATTGAATGGAGCTGGAGGAAAATATGGCCAAATGTTGTAGGGCTAAGATATAGAATATTGAACTACTTGAGTCGCATGATTCTCAACTGACAGAAAAAGATCTGGCAGATTTAGTTAGATGACAATCAGTGATGAAAATAACGAAAACACCTTTTCAGCTATGTTAACTCTCAAAACAATTAATAAATGTTTAGAATTGACAGAAAAACTAACAAATATGTTCATCAATTCCAAATTTATGAATTCTAAAGCAGTATCTAGTCTTCTATTACCAGCTATAGATGTCCCCAACCAATATCTAGATTGCCACAAGCATTATCTAGTCTTCTAATAACAGTTATAGTCGTCTCCATACATTATTCGTCTTCTATTAGCAGTTATAGTCTACAACCAATATCTAGATTGCCACAAGCATTATCTAGTCTTTTAATACCAGTTATAGTCGTCTCCATACATTATTCGTCTTCTATTAGCAGTTATAGATGTCTACAACCAATATCTAGATTGCCACAAGCATTATCTAGTCTTTTAATACCAATTTTAGTCATCTCCAAACATTATCAAGTCTTCTATTAGCAGTTATAGATATCACCGAGAATTATTCAGTCTTATAACAGCAGTTATAGCTGTCTCCAAGCATCATCTGGACTTCTACAAGTAGTTATAGCTGTCTGCAAGCATTATCTAGTATTTTATTAGCAGTTATAGATGTCCCCAAGCATTATCTAGTCTTTTAATAGTAGTTATAGTCATCTCCAAGCATTATTTAATCTTCTAATAACAGTTATAGTTGTTTCAAATCAGTAACTAGATTGTCGCAAACATTATATAATCTCTTAATAGTAGTTATAATCATCTCCAAGTATTATCTAGTCTTCTAATAGCAGTTTTAATTGTTTCCAATCAGTATCTAGATTGTCGCAAGCATTATCTAGTCTTCTATTAGCAGTTATAGATATCCCCAAGCAGATAATGCTTTTAATAGCATTATCTACTTGGTAATTTAGTTTCAAATCGGTATCTAGATTGTCAGAAACATTATCTAGTCTTCTATTAACAGTTATAGATATCCCCAAGTAGATAATGCTTTTAATAGCAGCATCCCCAAGCATTATCTAGTCTTTTAATAGCAATTTTAGTCATCTCCAAGCATTATCTAGTCTTCTAATAGCAGTTATAGATATCCCCAAGCATTATCTAGTCTTTTAATAGCAATTTTAGTCATCTTCAAGCATTATCTAGTCTTTTAATAGCAATTTTAGTCATTCCAAGCATTATCTAGTCTTCTAATAGCAGTTGTAGTTGTTCCAAATCAGTATCTAGATTGTCACAAACATTATCTAGTCTTCTAATAGTAGTTATAGTTGTTTCCAATCAGTATCTGGATTTCACAAGCATTATCTAGTCTTCTATTAGCAGTTATAGATGTCGTCAAGCATTATCTAGCCTTTTAATAGCAGTTATAGTTGTTTCAAATTGGTATCTAGATTGTCAGAAGCATTATCTAGTCTTCTATTAACAGTTATAGATGTCCCCAAGCATTATCTAATCTTTTAATAGCAATTTTAGTCATCTCCAAGCATTACCTAGTCTTCTATTAGCAGTTATAGATGTCCCCAAGCATTATCTAGTCTTTTAATAGCAATTTTAGTCATCTCCAAGCATTACCTAGTCTTCTATTAGCAGTTATAGATGTCCCCAAGCATTATCTAGTCTTTTAATAGCAATTTTAGTCATCTTCAAGCATTATCTAGTCTTTTAATAGCAATTTTAGTCATTCCAAGCATTATCTAGTCTTCTAATAGCAGTTGGAGTTGTTCCAAATCAGTATCTAGATTGTCACAAGCATTATCTAGTCTTCTAATCGTAGTTATAGTTGTTTCCAATCAGTATCTAGATTTCACAAGCATTATCTAGTCTTCTATTAGCAGTTATTGATGTCCCCAAGTAGTATTTAGTCTTCTATTATTAGTTATAATTGTCTGCAAGCATTATGTAGTCTTCTATTAACAGTTATAGATGCCCCCAAGCATTATCTAGTCTTTTAATAGCAGTTTTAGTCATCTTCAAGCATTATCTAGTCTTCTAATAGCAGTTGTAATTGTTCCAAATCAGTATCTAGATTGTCACAAGCATTATCTAGTCTTCTAATAGTAGTTATAGTTGTTTCCAATCAGTATCTAGATTTCACAAGCATTATCTAGTCTTCTATTAGCAGTTATTGATGTCTCCAAGTAGTATTTAGTCTTCTATTATTAGTTATAATTGTCTGCAAGCATTATCTAGTCTTCTATTAACAGTTATAGATGCCCCCAAGCATTATCTAGTCTTTTAATAGCAATTTTAGTCATTTTCAAGCATTATCTAGTTTTTAATAGCAATTTTAGTCATCTTCAAGCATTATCTAGTCTTTTAATTGCAATTTTAGTCATTCCAAGCATTATCTAGTCTTCTAATAGCAGTTGTAGTTGTTCCAAATCAGTATCTAGATTGTCACAAGCATTATCTAGTCTTCTATTAACAGTTATAGATGCCCCCAAGCATTATCTAGTCTTTTAATAGCAATTTTAGTCATCTCCAAGCATTATCTAGTCTTCTATTAGCAGTTATTGATATCCCCAAGTAGTATTTATTCTTCTATTAGTAGTTATAACTGTCTGCAAGCATTATCTAGTCTTTATTAGCAGTTATAGATGCCCCCAAGCATTATCTAGTCTTTTAATAGCAATTTTAGTCATCTCCAAGTATTACCTAGTCTTCTAACAGCAGTTACACTTGTTTCAAATCAGTATCTAGATTGTCACAAGCATTATTTAGTCTTCTAATAGCAGTTATAGTTGTTTTCAATCAGTATCTAGATTTTACAAGCATTATCTAGTCTTCTATTAGCAGTTACAGATGTCTCCAAGCGTTATCTAATTTTTTAATAGCAATTTTAATCATCTTCAAGCATTATCTAGTCTTTTAATAGCAGTTATAGTTGTTTCAAATCAGTATCTAGATTGTCACAAGCATTATTTAGTCTTCCAATAGCAATTATAGTTGTTTCCAATCAGTATCTGGATTTCACAAGCATTATCTAGCCTTTTAATAGCAATTTTACTCATCTCCAAGCATTATCTAGTCTTCTGTTAACAGTTACAGATATCCCCAAACATTATTTAGTCTTCTAATAGCAGTTATAGCTGCCTCTAAGCATTATCTGGACTTCTACAAGCAATTATAGTTGTCTCCATGATGCATCTAGATTTGAATTAGTATTTATAGATGTATACAAGTATTATCTAGTCTTCTCCTCCAGCTATCTACCGAGAAGTATCACATACGCTCAATTTTCGCCCATAATTAACTAATTACACAATTTAATTGCAACATCTTGAAACAACAGCGACCGTTCAACCCTAATTTTAACCCACAAACTGATTTTTAAATGAACTTAAAGAATTAATTAAAAGAATTTAAATGACATTTCTAAGACATTACCAACATAAAATTTATTACCAACATAAGGCGAAGAATCAAAAAATCCAAGTCAACGGTAATAATTTTGTTGTAATCAAGAGTGTAAGAGAGAATGCGACGGCTTCTTCACAAAAATAATTTTAAATAAAAGAAAAATGTGTTTCTAAAAATCAATTAAACATATTCCTAATTGAATTTAGGTAATTTCGGCTAAATTAGAACGTTCTTTTTGTTGATCACAACAGCAAATGGCCGACAACGCGGATTAAGGTTTAATTAAGCAATTTTGTAAATCAAACTTTCTATTTTTAATTTTTTGTAAATAAACTTAACGAAAAATTAATTAAATTTGGATTAACCGTAGCGTTTTGATCAAGTCGCGGTTAACTTGAGGGATCACTTAATTTCTTTCTTTTTATGAATACATCAACGATTTTTGAATCAACTTTTAAAGTAACATGCTGGGGTTACAGCAAATGGCGGCCGATCGCGATCAAAACAAACCTACAACAACATATTTCAAAAATATGGTTTTTTGAAACAATATAACCTCAATTTATAAGGTGATGAGGTTATTTGGGATTAAAATAAAAAACTAACCTGTGCTGCTGTTGCCTCTGGGCGTAAGACATAGCTGCCGGGGCTCCATGGTCGATGCGAACCACCGTTTCCATCACATCGTACGCGCACAGGGTCACGGCGGGCACTGGGGGCGCCCCGTTGCGGGGGCGCGGCGACGTTTACGACAACGACGACGGCGTCCTGGACAACTTCCGCCCCACGACACACTCACACTACTTTTTAAACCAAAACAAAAAATTAAAAAAAAAACTCCCTTTGATACAAAAATAAATACTTTTAAACGTAATCTCTTCTTAGGGCCCCACTAAGTGTTGTGTTGTTCGTTGTGGTCTCCTTCGTCGTCGTCACCACACCTCACCGTTGCTTCTTTTTCCACACAAACTCTAAACGGGGGCGCAAAACGGAACCCGATCAAAAAAAAATACAAAAAAAACCCTTCGATTCAAATCGTTACGTTTTAATAACGTCCAAATTTGTATTCGTCGCAATCGACGTCGTTTCTACTGGAGAGGGCCCCGCGCGGCGGACATCTTGGATACGCTTCGTCTACGATCGTCGTCGCACGAACGGGTTCGGGCCGAGTCCAATAACCGTACGAATAGGGGAGCACGCGTAAGCGCCATCTGTTATCGCCGATCCGAAACGAAATAACACCAAATAAATTAACCTAAAAAAAAATTATTATTTTAAATTAATTTAAATCGACCGAAACACATTAAATAAAATTAATAAAAAAAAAATTAAATAAGAATATCGGGGTAAAATTTTCATACGTTGTTACTCGGGGAGATGGCGCTTTTTTTTTCTTTATTTTCAAAGATGGAAAAGTAGAAGGAGACGGATGATGCCGGCGAAAAAGGACGGAACTAGGCGGACTGTTATTTTAAAGGGGATGTATTCGAAAGCGAAAATAAAGAGAGATCGCTTTTGAGAAAAATAATAATAATAATAACATTGAAAAGAAACGAAATAAATAAATTCACGTCAAAAATAACTTTTTAATATAATAATTAAATTAAATTGTAAATTAATTCAATTTTTTAATCCTCGATAAAAAATCGGTTCATTTTAGCCCAAACACGACGATTTATCTTAAAAAAACAACAAAAATAGTTTAAAACATAACCTCAAACGTTAATATTAACTGTCAATTTTGACGTTTATGATTTCATTGTTTTTGAAAAATTAAACAATTTAATCGTTTTATTTATTTAAATGTCAAATTTGACTTTAATTTTTGACGTTAACCTCTCAAACGCGACGTTTTTGTATTAATTTTAAGTTCTTTGTGTTATTTATTGATGTTTCAATGACAACAAAATGTCAAATTTGACGTTTTAACATTCATTTTTGATCAAACGCGACGTTTTTGCATTAATTTTGATTTCTCAGTGTAACGTTAAAACGATTTGCTCATTTTTAATAACTAATTTGCATCACCTGTCAAATTCATCTAACTGTCAATGACAAGGAAATGTCAAAATTGCCGTTTTAACATTAATTTTTGACGTTAACCTCGGAAACGAGACGTTTTTGTATTAATTGACGAGTAAATCCGATTTAAGTCAAAATTAATGTTTTCAGTAACTGTCAAATTTGACGTTTCGACATAAAATTTTGACGTTTACCTGTAAAATGTAAAATTAATGTTAATTTTGAAGTTCAACAAATAAAAATCTAAACCAATCATTAAATGTGACGTTTCAATTTAAATTAACTGTCAAAAGTGACATTTGAACATTAATTTTTAAGGTTTATTTGCCAAATAACGTTTATTTCGTCAATTTTGACACTTCAATGTGATTAAATGACACAAATTGACGTTTTAATCTAAACCAATCGTTAAATGTGACGTTTCAATTTAAATTAACTGTCAAAAGTGACGTTTCAACACTAAATTATAACATTTATTTGTCAAACAACGGTTATTTTGTTAATTTTAACATTTTAATGTCATCTAACAATCGAATTTGATGTTAATTCTCCCGTTTTCGTCATTTAGATAGTAAATTTGACGTTTCAACGTGAAGTAACTGTCAGAATTGACATTTCAACACTAAATTATAACATTTATTTGTCAAACAACGCTTATTTTGTTAATTTAGACATTTTAATGTCATCTGCCAATCGAATTTGGTGACAATTTTCCCGTTTTTATCTTTTAGATAGTAAATTTGACGTTTCAGCATGAAGTAACTGTCAAATTTGACATTTCAATTCTAAATTATAACTTTTATTTGTCAAACAACGCTTATTTTGTTAATTTAGACATTTTAATGTCATCTGCCAATCGAATTTGATGTCAATTTTCTCGTTTGCGTCATTTAGATAATAAATTTGACATTTCGACATAAAGTAACTGTCAAATTTGACATTTTAATTCTAAATTATAACATTTATTTGTCAAACAACGGTTATTTTGTTAATTTTGACATTTTAATGTCATCTAACAATCGAATTTGATGTTAATTTTCCCTTTTTCGTCATTTAGATAGTAAATTTGACGTTTGAACATGAAGTAACTGTCAAAATTGACATTTCAACACCAAATTATAACAATTATATGTCAAACAACGGTTATTTTGTTAATTTTGACATTTTAATGTCATCTAACAATCGAATTTGGTGTTAATTTTCCATTTTTCGTCATTTAGATAGTAAATTTGACGTTTCAACATGAAGTAACTGTCAAAATTGACATTTCAACACCAAATTATAACATTTATTTGTCAAACAACGGTTATTTTGTTAATTTTGACATTTTAATGTCATCTAACAATCGAATTTGATGTTAATTTTCCCATTTTCGTCATTTAGATAGTAAATTTGACGTTTCAACATGAAGTAACTGTCAAATTTGACATTTCAATTCTAAATTATAACATTTATTTGTCAAACAACGCTTATTTTGTAAATTTTAACATTTTAATATCATCTGCCAATCGAATTTGATGTTAATTTTCCCGTTTTCGTCATTTAGATAGTAAATTTGACATTTCAACACTAACTTATAATATTTATTTGTCAAACAACGCTTATTTTGTTAATTTAGACATTTTAATGTCATCTGCCAATCGAATTTGATATCAATTTTCCCATTTTCGTCATTTAGATAGTAAATTTGACGTTTCAACATGAAGTAACTGTCAACATTGACGTTTCAACACTAAATTATAACATTTATTTGTCAAACAACGCTTATTTTGTTAATTTTGACATTTTAATGTCATCTAACAATCGAATTTGATGTTAATTTTCCCTTTTTCGTCATTTAGATAGTAAATTTGACGTTTCAACATGAAGTAACTGTCAAATTTGACATTTCAATTCTAAATTATAACATTTATTTGTCAAACAATGCTTATTTTGTAAATTTTAACATTTTAATATCATCTGCCAATCGAATTTTATGTTTATTTTCCCATTTTCGTCATTTAGATAGTAAATTTGACGTTTCAACATGAAGTAACTGTCAAAATTGACATTTCAACACCAAATTATAACATTTATTTGTCAAACAACGCTTATTTTGTTAATTTAGACATTTTAATATCATCTGCCAATCAAATTTGATGTTAATTTTCCCATTTTCGTCATTTAAATAGTAAATTTGACGTTTCAACATAAAGTAAGTGTCAAATTTGACGTTTTAACATTAATTATTGACGTTTATATGTCAAATATGAAGTTTGCGCTGTCAAAAAAACATTTAGGATGTAAACTGTAAGTATATTTGCGTTCACTTCTGTGCTAATTTCTCAATTAAAGTTGATGAAGCACATTTTACTTAATAATTCTCGAAATAATTTTTGAATCCCAAAATAAACCCGGACGTGTATCGATCGAAACCGAGTTTGAAGAGGATAGAATTTCTCGACCCGACGAAACACATCCCCATAAATTATTATTGCAAATTTTCCTTTCGATAATTTAAGCTCCAATTTCGATCCGTCCCCGTTTTTATTTATTATTTTTCTTAGATCTTTTTCGACCTACTAATTTCTGTGGAGAAAGTTGTTCCCCTTCAATTTAGTTTCTTTCGTTAAATCGTTTTAATAACAATTAATTAAAACGCACTTAATGTGTTAATAATAACAAATAAAACTTAAAAACAAAAAAAAAATTGTTGCATTAACCGAAAAAAATAAGATAAAGGACTATTTTTGCTTCAAAACAAAGCGAAATTCTTTAAAACGAGATGGATACATCCCCTTTAAAGAGGTTTTTGCCACGGGAGTCTTCACAAAAAGCTACTTTAGGTTCCTTTCTCATTTTTTTTTTCTTTTTTTGATTCAATTTTTCCAAAAAAAAATTAAATTGAATCAAAAAATACCCCAATTTCTTCCCTAAAACATAATTAAATTAAAAAAATTAATTTTTAAACAAAAAAAAATTAAATTTGTTTTATATATTAAATAAAATAAAAAATGTTTTATTAACCAAATAATTACGCATATGTCAATGACACGACTCGATTCAACTTGATTCAATGAGAATCGGTTTGAAAGAAAAACGTGGCAACGTCGCTCCCAAGGCCAAGACACCGCGAGGATTAGAACGCGTTTAGATCGGATTTATCTGGCAACCACGCGTTTCGGAGAGGTTATGTTCAAAAAAAAATAATAATAATTAACTCGAATTAATCAAATTTTTTTCAAAAATTACTTTAAGATGCAAAAAAAATGTTTTAGAACAAAATTTGCGAATTAATTCGACCTAAAAGCACCGAAAATCGACGAGAAACGAGGCAAAACGAAAACGCCCGATTTAAAAGCGAAACGACCCGAATCAATCCAATCTTAATTCGTAACGTTTTAATAATATCGATCATTGCCGAGTTCTTACGAGCGGTGTTGCCAAGTTTTTTTTTTATGAAGTTTTAATAAATATTGTTTTATTAATTACTAATTAATTATTTTAGTAGGGAAAGAAATTGGGTTATTAAATTTAAAAAAATTAATAAATAAAATTTACCTCAAATTATTTTTTTTCTTTATTAATTCAAGTAAAAATCTTTTCTCGCGCCTCCAACATGTTCCTTCGCGCCTCTTTAAACGCTTTGAGAACTTCGCGGACGGTTTTCGCTAATCCCCCGTTTAATTTGCTCGAAATGAGGCGTTCGCGTCTACTTCCGGTGCGATTTTCGTCGTCGGTTTCCATGAAAACGCGCGATTGTTCGATGATGTTGAACTTGATTTCGATTGAACCCGAACTTAACGTTGTCGTGCCTTGTTTATTTAAAACAACATCCTAAAAATTAAAAAAATTTATTAATTAAAAACTTTTTTTTTTTTAAATATAAGTTTAAAATTATTTCTATTCGATTCTAAATTAAAAACCATGATTTTTAAGTCCAAACACCACCGATTTATTTTGAATAGTTTCGGAGAAAACCTCACTTTTATAAATCAAGATGGCCGCCTGTCAATTGGAAATTTTAATTTTAATTAAATAAATTGTATTGGAAATTAAAAACGATGACTTACAACTTCAAACACCACCATTTTGATTTTATAAATTATAAATCAAAATGGCCGCCTGTCAATTTGACGTTTCACTGTTATTAAACGACACATCATGACGTTTTAATCAAAACCAATCATCAAATGTAACGTTTCAATTTAAATTAGCTGTCAAAAGTGACATTTCGACATTAATTTTTAATTTAAAATAATTTTTTTTAAAATATAAGTTTAAAACTGTTTCTATTCGATTTTAAATTAAAATCGATGATTTTTAAGCCCAAACACCACCGATTTATTTTGAATAGTTTCGGAGATATCCTCACTTTTATAATTCAAAATGGCCGCCTGTCAAAGTGACAATTTAACTTTTCTGACTTATTTTTTATCGTAAATATGTCATGTTGGGTGTCATTTCGAACAATTAGAGGACGATCTTTACGAATTTATTGTTAATTTTGATTAAAATTATAACCTTAAAAAGTGAGGTTATCATTGTTTTTTAAATAAAACCTTAAAATTGTTTCTATTCGATTCTAAATTAAAAACCATGATTTTTAAGTCCAAACACCACCGATTTATTTTGAATAGTTTCGGAGATAACCTCACTTTTATAATTCAAAATGGCCGCCTGTCAATTTGACGTTTCACTGTTATTAAACGACACATCATGACGTTTTAATCAAAACCAATCATCAAATGTAACGTTTCAATTTAAATTAGCTGTCAAAAGTGACATTTCGACATTAATTTTTAACGTAAACATCATTTTTTTAAAATATAAGTTTAAAACTGTCGCTATTCGATTCTAAATTAAAATCGATGATTTTTAAGTCCAAACACCACCGATTTATTTTGAATAGTTTCGGAGATAACCTCACTTTTATAATTCAAAATGGCCGCCTGTCAAAGTGACAATTTAATTTTTCTGATTTATTTTTTATCGTAAATACGTCATGTTGGGTGTCATTTCGAACAATTAGAATACGATCTTTACCAATTTATTGTTAATTTTGATTAAAATTATAACCTTAAAAAGTGAGGTTATCATTGTTTTTTAAATACAACCTTAAAATTGTTTCTATTCGATTCTACATTAAAAACGATGATTTTTAAGTCCAAACACCACCGATTTATTTTGAATAGTTTCGGAGATAACCTCACTTTTATAATTCAAGATGGCCGCCTGTCAATTGGAAATTTTAATTTTAATTAAATAAATTGTATTGGAAATTAAAAACGATGACTTACAACTTCAAACACCACCATTTTGATTTTATAAATTATAAATCAAAATGGCCGCCTGTCAAAGTGACAATTTAATTTTCTTGATTTATTTTTTATCGTAAATACGTCATGTTGGGTGTCATTTCGAACAATTAGAGGACGATCTTTACGAATTTATTGTTAATTTTGATTAAAATTATAACCTTAAAAAGTGAGGTTAATATTGTTTTTTAAATACAAGTTTAAAATTGTTTCTATTCGATTCTAAATTAAAAAAATATGATTTTTTTCCCCCAATTTATTACAAATAATTTCAGAGATAACGTCACATTTATAAATCAAAATGGCCGCCTGTCAAAGTGACAATTTAATTTTCCTGATTTATTTTTTATCGTAAATACGTCATGTTGGGTGTCATTTCGAACAATTAGAGGACGATCTTTACAAATTTATTGTTAATTTTGATTAAAATTATAACCTTAAAAAGTGAGGTTAATATTGTTTTTTAAATAGAAGTTTAAAATTGTTTCTATTCGATTCTAAATTAAAAAAATATGATTTTTTTCCCCCAATTTATTACAAATAATTTCAGAGATAACCTCACTTTTATAAATCAAAATGGCCGCCTGTCAAAGTGACAATTTAATTTTTCTGATTTATTTTTTATCGTAAATACGCCATGTTGGGTGTCATTTCGAACAATTAGAGGACGATCTTTACGAATTTATTGTTAATTTTGATTAAAATTATAACCTTAAAAAGTGAGGTTAATATTGTTTTTTAAATACAAGTTTAAAATTGTTTCTATTCGATTAAAAATTAAAAAATATGATTTTTTCCCCCAATTTATTATAAATAATTTCAGAGATAACCTCACTTTTATAAATCAAAATGGCCGCCTGTCAAAGTGACAATTTAATTTTTTCCGATTTATTTTTCAACGTAAATACGTCATGTTGGGTGTCATTTCGAACAATTCGAGGTCGATCTTTACGAATTTATCGTTAATTTTGATTTATCTTAATAAATTAATAAAAAAAATTCTTACTTGATGCGATTTCGGCATAGAAAACCAAGTAATATCGTCGTAACTCATAAAATCGCCGATAAAAAATCGGCGGAGTTCGTTTGAAATATTATCTGGGCGAATTCGAAGGCATTCCAACCGTTTTTCGTAGCTTCCAGGTAAAATTGGAAGTTTTAAGTACGAGATACCCTCGATTCTAAACCGATTAAAAGTGTCTTTTGAGATAATTTCGAAATAAATAAACGGGGTATCTAAAATTTTTTTCGTTAAGTTTAAATCAACGCTTAGAATAACCTCGAAAATTGCTCCAAAATAAAATTTTCCATCAACGTTTCTTCTCGTACAAGCTTGAGTGGTGCCTTTGAGTTGATTTTGGTCGAAACACGACCAATTTAGGGGCAAATCAACGAAGTATTGAACATAAACGTTGTTATACTCGAAATTTTCCCCTGATTTTATCTCAAGGAACAAATAATAATTTAATTTTTCACTCGGTGGGGTTAAAAAATCATTTGATATGGATAGTTGGTTAATTTTTTTCTCATATTTTGATATCTAAAATTAAAAATTAATTAAAATCATTGATTAAGATATTTTAATCAAATTACTTTATCTAAAATATCATTTTCCAAATCATTTTCGCGATCGTTAACGAAATGGGACGCATTTTCGATGGTGTATTCATAAATTTTCGTTATATCACTGGTTATTGTCAATTTGTATGGTTCGAAGATGTTAAAATCGGGATAAATTGTTAATAATCTCCTTTTTGGGAAATATTTAATTGTTGCTAAGATGTATTCGTGTTTAATCCAAGTGTTTTCGATGTATTCCCTAAAAAATTAATTAAATAATGAATTAATTAATTAATTGGAGTTAATTTGATTTACCCAAAATCACCCATGATATACATAACCTCGTATTTGTTGTCAATAAATGGGTTTAATGAGGATTTTAAGAGATTTTTTGTGTACTCGCATTTATTTTTTAATTCTACATCGTTTTCAGGGGGCAAATTCTCCATTTTTTTGGATAATTCGCTGGTAAATTGCGAATTATGCACATTCTACAACAAAAATTTTATTATGTATCATATTAAGATAAAATTTTTGATTTAAACCTCTTCCTGTTGGGAATAATCATCCTCATCAACATAGCTGTATAAAAATTTCTTGATTTCGGGTCGCTTTTTAATCTCTTCGTGGTATTTCTTATCCAAATCGGTCAAACAATTTTTTTCATCCCCATAAAACTTTTTTTCCCATTTTCCGAATTTTTTCTCCTGCCACTTCACCGTTAAATCCTCCAAATCGGCTTTTTCACCATCCTCGATGATATTTTCGTTCAATATTTCCTTCAATTTAACTCTAATCACAAAAAAGAAATAATTTTAAATCGAAAAATCGAATCAATCGAACTACACTTAACACCTGTCATTCGAAATTTTTGAGGTAACCAAGAATTTTGTTTAAAAAACGATGATTAATACTCAATTACCTTATAATTAGTTCCGAAACGTTATCTTTACACCGGAAATTCCCTGTGGTCATATTAATCATGTTATTTCGCATTATTTTTTTAATGACACATAACATAAAAACGTCGATAACAACAATGAAGTTAGCTATATAAAAAAAAAATTGACTTTCGAGAGTTTTGACAAGTTTAACTGTCACGGTTTTGAGGTTAACTCCGATTTCGATGATTTGTAATGTAAGTTTGAATTAAATTAAGTATTATCTTATCTCTAAATTAAAAAAAAAGGATTATCTGTTTAGTTTAAGCCATAAATTTGTATCGACACGCCGATTTTTGTCATTTCGCTTAATCGTTTCGTTTTTACAATGCCTAGGGCCAGGAGCGACTCCCTTAGCATCCCTTTACAAACTCCGGGACATTTGAAGGAACTTTTCGATCGGGTACGTTTTTAATTTATCCATTTGATTAATTAATTTGATTAATTTCGTTAAACAGGTTGATCAAGATAAAGATGGTTACGTTTGTTACCGAGAACTCTATGAATTCCTTCAAAGTAATGAAGAAGGGATCCCAAGGCACGTTATACGTAGGATACACGAAAACGCCGATCGAAACGACGATGGGAAACTGGATTGCCAAGAATTTATTCATATGGTTATGGATCCGGAAAATAAATACATTTTCGGACAATATTTTAATATGTACGTAGGTTTAATAACCTTATAAAAGGATTTAAAATCTAATTCGCACTTCTTATCAGTAATGAGTAACCCCCGCCTTGGTTAAACATTAAACATTGATAGCGAAAGTGAGGTTATATTTTGAGATAATTTAAAAATAATTTTTTTTCTAAGTAATCCTTGATAAGTAAATTATAATCATCATTTATGTCGCTTAAAAATCGACAATTTTTTTAAATTAATTAATTATTACTATTAGAAGATTAAATGCTTCTAGTAAAAGACTAAAAACTGCTTGGAAAAAGGAAATATTGTTTCAAAAAGATACCTACTGCTTCTAAAATGCTAGATATTGCAGAAAAAGACCACCACTTACTTGGAAATAATACCTATTGCTTTCAAAGACCTTAATATTTGTTTGGAAAAGAGATATGCTTTCCAAAAAGCTACCTAATGCTGCCAGAATGCTAAATACTACTGTAAAAGAAGAGATATGCTCTCTAAAAAAGGTACCTACTGCTTCCAAAATGCTAGATACTGGAGGAAAAGATTACATTCTGCTTGGAGAAGACTAGATAATGCTAACAAACTGATTGGAAAGACGAGATACTGTTTCCAAAAGACTATTAACTACTTTCAGAATGCTCAATATTGTTGGAAAGACTACTAATTGCTTGTTTTTTGAAAGAGTTTCGACGCACGGCTAAGAAAAAAACGTTCAGGTGTTAACGTCAACTTTAATTTTATTATTATATTCGTAATCTTTATAAAATAACCGTTAAAATGAGTCCAAACATGACACACTTATCTCAAAAAACAAAAAAGTTAGACTAAAAAACATTAAACGCGAAGTTAGCAACAATGAATATAGCAATTTAATTTTTAAATATTAATACCAACCTTAATTTTTGTTTTTTTTTTTATTATATTTTTGTTTTTCTGATAAATTTTAAGACATTTTATAAAAATTAAGAATGTCAAAATGACGTTGACATTTCAAACCGGAAATTTACCATAACTTCATTAATATTAAAGATAAATATGTCGTGTTTGTACTTATTTTAAAGGATTTTTAATGAAGATTACAAATATGTCAAAATTGAGGTTGGCATTTTAAACCTGAAGTTAGTTATCATATAATAGTCAAATGGACAACTTCATGGTGTTCTTTCATGATGTATTTTATATTAAAAAACCTTTAAAATGAGTCCAAACATGACGCACTTATCTCAAAAAGCAAAAAAGTTATACTAAAAACCACTAAACGCGAAGTTAGCAACAATGAAGTTAGAAATTTAATTTTTAAATTTTAATACCAACCTTAATTTTTGATTTTTTTTATTATATTTTTGTTTTCGTGATAAATTTTGAGACATTTTATAAAAATTAAGAATATGTCAAAATGACGTTGACATTTCAAACCGGAAGTTTACCATAACTTCATTAATATTGAAGATAAATATGTCGTGTTTGTACTTATTTTAAAGGATTTTTAATGAAGATTACAAATATGTCGAAATTGAGGTTGACAGTTTAAATCTGAAGTTAGTTATCGTATATTAGACAAATGGACAACTTCATGGGGTGAAATTCTCCATATTTCTAAAAACTTTTTGAGAAATACTAAAAAGTTTAATTCAATTCAAGCAAACATGTTTTGAAACTAATCTTTCATCTTCAGTACTTAGAATATTATACAAAATAATGGAAAAATATTTTGTTAGTAGGTGGGGTTTAGGAATGGATCTAAATTTCTTTCAACTTAATTTACATACAAAAAATTATTTTAACAAAATCAAAATATTCAATATTTTAGTTAAATCTTGGAAGGTAACATATGATAACGGTGTGACGTAAAAAACGTTTTTACGTCTTCAGACGCACGGCTAAACTCGATATTTTCTAGTTCTAGGTCTAGTGTTAGTTCCAGTTTTACACTAACACCATCACTAGAACTAGAATCATTCGGGTTTAGCCGTCTTAAGAGACGTGAGGCTAAATCTGAATGATTCTAGTTCTGGGTTTTGTGTTAGTTCTAGTTTTGCATTAGAACTAACACAAGACCTAGAACTAAAATCATTCGGGTTTAGCCGTCTTAAGAGACGTGAGGCTAAATCCGAATGCTTCTAGTTTTCGGTCTAGTGTTAGTTCTAGTTTTGCATTAGAACTTAAAGGGATGAAATTCTCCATATTTCTCAATAAAATATATAAAAAATAGAAAAAGTAAAAACTTTTTGTGAGAAATAATTAAATATTAAAATTTATTATTAAAGAGCAGACATGTTTCGAAACGATTGTTTCATCTTCAGTACCTGTTTTTAGGAAAAAAGTACAAAATAGGTAAAATGTTAAGAAAACGGATAAGAATAAATGACGGTAACGGTTCGGATTTGAAAATTAACTTACTTTAAAATATATGCAAAATGATGGAAAAATACAAAAATATAAATAAATTCAAAAAAGATCATAAAATAAACCTCAATAATATGGAATTATTACACCATCAACCCAAATCATTGAAGCTAGACTTGCTAGAAGAATATGAAATTTCCAAAAATTCAAAAAACAATGCCGATTTAATTTTAAATGAAGTTTTAGATAACAAATACACACGTTTATACCACAAATTTAAATAATCGCCCGCCAAATTTTTAGATTTACTTTTCCGCATTCTGGATTCGGCACGTGCATTAATATTGTAACGTCTTTACGAACTCGCCCTTACCATAAGTTTATTTCCAATATTTCTAAAATTTTTTATTTTTAACAAAAAGAAAACCTATAAAGAAATAATTTTATTTTTAAGAAAATTTGCTAAAATTTACTAAGATATTCCCAATTTATTTATATTTTTCCATCATTTTGCATATATTTTAAAGTAAGTTAATTTTCAAATCCGAACCGTTACCGTCATTTATTCTTATCCGTTTTCTTAACATTTTACCTATTTTGTACTTTTTTCCTAAAAACAGGTACTGAAGATGAAACAATCGTTTCGAAACATGTTTGCTCTTTAATAATAAATTTTAATATTTAATTATTTCTCACAACAAGTTTTTACTTTTTCTATTTTTTATATTAGAACTAACACAAGACCTAAAATTAGAATCATTCGGGTTTAGCCGTCTTAAGAGACGTGAGGCTAAACCCGAATGATTCTAGTTCTGGGTCTTGTGTTAGTTCTAATGCAAAACTAGAACAAGACCTAAAACTAGAATCATTCGGGTTTAGCCGTCTTAAGAGACGTGAGGCTAAACCCGAATGATTCTAGTTCTGGGTCTTGTGTTAGTTCTAATGCAAAACTAGAACAAGACCTAAAACTAGAATCATTCGGGTTTAGCCGTCTTGAGAGACGTGCGGCTAAACCCGAATGCTTCTAGTTTTCGGTCTAGTCTTAGAAACTAATACAAGAACTAGAATTATTCGGGTTTAGCCGTCTTGAGAGACGTGTGGCTAAACTCGAATGTTTTTAGTTCTAGTTTTAAATGTAAGAGAATTGACCGGTTTAATAGGAATTTGTGTTTTTTCGAATTTTTCCTTAATTTTTTTATCATTAAAGGTACATGAGATATCTTCTTCCACCATCGATTCACCAATCGGGACTTAAATCATCGACATCAATCGATGTGGCCGATGGGCGCTACGAAGAGCGTTACTCGTGTTGGCCCCCGAAAGTGTGCATGATCCTCATATCATTAATCGAGATTGTTTTTTTCACCGTCGATGCCGTCCAAGGCAACACCATGGCTCGGGGGCCGATGGCTACTGCACATATTTATAACCCCCATCGTAGACAAGAAGCATGGAGGTTTTTCACTTACATGTTTGTGCACGTTGGGTAAATAAGAATTCATTTTTTAAATTAAATCTATTTGGAATAATTTTTAGTCTCCTTCATCTATTGGTTAATCTCTTCGTTCAATTACTCCTTGGGGTCCCTTTGGAGATGGTTCATAAATGGTGGAGGGTTTTGATCGTTTATTTAGCGGGGGTTATTGCGGGTTCTTTAGGGACGAGTGTCACGGATCCTTCTGTTTGGTTAGCTGGAGCTAGCGGGGGGGTTTATGCCCTCATCACCGCTCATATTGCATCAATTATTATGGCGAGTTTTGATTTGATCTCTCATATTAATTAATTAATTCATTTTTTTTGTAGAATTGGAAAGATATGACGTATCCTTTGGCTCAATTAGCGATATTCGTTGTTGTTATTTGTACGGATGTTGGAACAGCGATTTATAACCGTTATGTAGGCGACAAAAACGACGAGCACATCGGTTATGCCGCACATTTCTTCGGGGCCTTAGCCGGGTTATTAATTGGAATCACCGTGCTCAAGAATATCTCGGTGGAGAAGCACGAGAGAGTCTTAAAAATGATCGCGTACTCTTTATATTTGATTTTAATGTCCGCAGCGATTTCGGTCCATATCTTCAATCCAGCGAGATTCCCCGAACCCGATAAACGATAAATTTAAAACCATTTTTATATAACACATCCCTATAAAGTTTATTTTTCGAATTATATCTATTTAAATACTTTTTTTTATTATTAAGAGGTATATAAGGAAGAACTACTTAAGTACAAATAAAATAAAACGATTTCCAATAACTAAAAAAAAAAAAATAATTAATTATTTAAGAAAGCAGTATTGTTATCTTTTAAGAAAGTGCCTTACACCGTTTTTAAGGAAATAAAAAAAATAAAATAAAATAATCAAAGTTGTCTAAATAAATGAAAATCGAAATAAATCGAATAAACGTTAGTTAGCCCTGAAAAAAACCTAAAACAAGTTTTATTATAAACGCGCGTCGTCGGCTAAACTCTTAAAAGAAAATATGGAAAAGCCTCGCGAAAAAGTTTTCTTTCGTAAAGGTAATTTTTAATTTCGCGCTAATTTTATATTAATAACTTTTTATTTTAGACAGTCTTCCCAACGTTTCGAAAAATACCGAAAAGGACAAAGAGAAGCAACGGCCCCGAAGCCGCAGCGTTTACACCAGCAAGTCTCATAATAGTGATGGATCGAGTAGTAATCGCGATTTGAAGCAGTACGATATTTACCCGTGGATTTCCAGGGCTATTTCCAAGAATTTGTATATCGAAGAATACAATGTAATTGAAAATGTTATTAATTAATTATCGATGTATCAAAAAAAAATCTTTTTAGCATGACGTTTGGCATGAAGATGGTGCAATGGGTGGCCCGTCGGTTACCCCGCAAGGAATTATCACCTTGCGATTACACGATAGGGTGCGAGTTGATATTTCTTTGGATCGAGCGATTCGCGTGGTCAATATGCGCAGCGGAATCGTGTTGTCTTTAAGCTCTTCCGGTTCTTCAGCAGCTTTAATACACCCGAATGGAAGAGTTTACCAATATGGGTCGCGTGTGGAGATTTTAGCAAATGATTCACAAGTAAATATCAATCTTTAACACCAAAATTAGGTTAGAATAGGAAATGTTTTTGATCATATTTAATCTTAAAGTTGGTTTATTTTTCTCCTTATTCATCAAATTCCAATAAAATTTCTTCTTTTTCATAAAATTAATTTCATAACATAAAGTCTAATTTGAGTGGGAAATCGTGATCTACATTGAAAACCCTTTAATTTGATACCAAACTCGCCATATTTATGAAGATATAATAAAATAAGAGGAAAAAAACAAAATGGCGGCCACTTTGTTGATTCTTAACCTAACTTTCTTAATTTTTAAAATAAATATATCGTGTTTGGTCTCAAATTAAAGCAAATTCAATTTTATAAACGATTCTGATCACAAAAATATCGATCTTAATCAATTATTAATGTTTTGTGAAATTATGTAATTCCATAAAATAGTTCAAAAAGTCTAATTTGAGTGGGAAATCGTGATCTACATTAAAAACTCTTTAATTTGATACCAAACTCGCCATATTTATGACGATATAATAAAATAACACGAAAAAAAAGAAAATGGCAGCCATTTTGTTGATTCTTAACCTAACTTTCTTAATTATTAAGGTAAATATATCGTGTTTGGTATCAAATTAAAGCAAATTCAATTTTATAAACGATTCTGATCAAAAAAATATCGATTTTAATCAATTATTAATTTTTTATGAAATTATTTAATTCCATAAAATCGTTCAAAAAGTCTAATTTGAGTGGAAAATCGTGATCTACATTAAAAACCCTTTAATTTGATACCAAACTCGCTATATTTATATAGATATAATAAATTAAGAGGAGAAAAAACAAAATGGCGGCCACTTTGTTGATTCTTAACCTAATTTTCTTAATTTTTAAGATAAAATATATCGTGATTGGTATCAAATTAAAGCAAATTCAATTTTATAAACGATTCTGATCATAAAAATATCGGTTTTAATCAAATATTAATTTTTTGTGAAATTATTTAATTTCATAAAATCTTTTAAAAAATCTAATTTGAGTGGGAAATCGTAATCTACATTAAAAACCCTTTAATTTGATACCAAACTCGCCATATTTATGACGATATAATAATAATAAAATAAGAGGGAAAAAGAAAACAAAATGGCGGCCACTTTGTTGATTCTTAACCTAACTTTCTTGATTTTTAAGGTAAATATATCGTGTTTGGTATCAAATTAAAGCAAATTCAATTTTATAAACGATTCTGATCACAAAAATATCGATTTTAATCACCTATTCTTTGTGAAATTATTAAACTCCATAAAATCGTTTAAAAAATCTAATTTGAGTGGAAAATCGTGATCTACATTGAAAACGCTTTAATTTGATACCGAACTCGTCATATTTATGAAGATATTATAAAATAAGAGGAGAAAAAACAAAATGGCGGCCACTTTATTGATTCTTAACCTAACTTTCTTCATTTTTAATATAAATATATCATGTATGGTCTCAAATTAAAGCAAATTCAATTTTATAAACGATTCTGATCACAAAAATATCGATTTTAATCAATTATTAATTTTTTTGTGACATTATTTAATTCCATAAAATCGTTCAAAAAGTCTAATTTGAAGGGGAAATCGTGATCTATATTGAAAACCCTTTAATTTGATACCAAACTCGCCATATTTATGACGATATAATAAAATAAGAGGAAAAAAAAAGCAAAATGGCGGCCGCTTTGTTGATTCTTAACCTAACTTTCTTAATTTTTCAAGTAAATATATCGTGTTTGGTCTCAAATTAAAGCAAATTCAATTTTATAAACGATTCTGATCATAAAAATATTGGTTTTAATCAATTATTAATTTTTTGTGAAATTATTTAACTCCATAAAATCGTTTAAAAAATCTAATTTGAGTGGGAAATCGTAATCTATATTGTAAACCCTTTAATTTGATACCAAACTCGCCATATTTATAAAGATATAATAAATTAAGAGGAGAGAAAACAAAATGGCGGCCACTTTGTTGATTTTTAACCTAACTTTCTTAATTTTTAATGTAAATATATCGTATTGGGTCTCAAATTAAAGCAAATTTAATTTTATAAATGATTCTGATCACAAAAATATCGATTTTAATCAATTATTAATTTTTTGTGAAATTATTTAATTCCATAAAATCGTTCAAAAAATCTAATTTGAGTGGGAAATCGTAATATCTACATTGAAAACCCTTTAATTTGATACCAAACTCGCCATATTTATGAAGATATAATAAAATAATAGGAAAAAAAAACAAAATGGTGGCCACTTTGTTGATCCTTAACCTAACTTTCTTAATTTTTAAGGTAAATATATCGTGTTTGGTCTCAAATTAAAGCAAATTCAATTTAATAATCGATTCTGATCACAAAAATATCGATTTTAATCAATTATTAATTTTTTGTGAAATTATTTAATTCCATAAAATCGTTTAAAAAATCTAATTTGAGTGGGAAATCGTAATCTATATTGAAAACCCTTTAATTTGGTACCAAACTCGCCATATTTATGAAGATATAATAAAATAAGAGGAAAAAAACAAAATGGCGGCCACTATGTTGATTCTTAACCTAACTTTCTTAATTTTTAAGGTAAATATATCGTGTTTGGTCTCAAATTAAAGGAAATTCAATTTTATAAACGATTCTGATCACAAAAATAGTTGTGGGTAAGAAATAATCCGTAACTGACTGATCAACATATTGTGGCGCCTCGGCTTTAATAAAGTGGGATTTGTATGATTTTATTCACAATTCAAGTCTGTTGTTTTCTGGGTGTAATAATAATAAGGCTTCAATCGTACAGCCTCGACCGCAACTAATCGAAATAGTTACTTGTTTACAACTTCTGGGCATAAAAAGTGTTTTGCAAACAATCTGACTTGATTTATTAATCACGAATATTGAGATATTTCTGCTCTAGGTGACATAACAAAGCATTTATTCATATTTTGGTTTCTATTCTGACACATCCTATTCATTAATTGATTTATTAATGATGATTTTTTTCTTTTTTCCAGGGAAATAATAAATACGCAAAAATGTGGTACAAAGGCGTAAGTTTCACAAGCGATCAATGCGCTTTGGTTTACCTGGTGGATTCGGCAGGAACAAGAACGACAACCGACACATTTTCAGATTTAAGCGGCGATTTTTCTTTGACCGTTTTCTACAGTGATAGCCAATACTCGGATCCGTCGATTGGGGGGCCCAATTTGATTAGCGAGGCGGTGTCTTTACTGCATTCGTCGAGTTTTTGGGTAACGGACGACGGAACCGATAATTGGATCATTAATAATGTTCGAATCTCACAAACGGCCGATGGTTTAGTTCGGTAAATATATTTTGTATACATTTAATATTATTTTATTAATGAATAATTTTTAGTGTTGGAAGAAACAGTAACAAATTTTCATTGAGAACATCTCCAAGTAATGGGTCAGCTTCTGTGAGTTCCCCTTTTTTACATTGTACTGGTTCAATGGGGCAAACTCGCCATTTATTTGTACGACGTGGTGAGCGTCGAATGCATTACGATGGCGCGAGTTTTATCGTAAGAAATGCGGGTCACTCGGCCGGTTTCGACGACAAACACCAATTGAAGGTGTACTAAAATAATTTTTGTCAACAAAAAAAGGTTTTTTTTTTAATTAACTTTTTTGTTTGGGTTATCCTCTTTTTTTTGTTAAGTTTGTTTCATTTAAGTTTTGTTGCCTCCGCGACAGCTGCTTAAAAAAATGTCTTTTTTGTGTAAAAGTGATTGAAAAGTGTAACGGAAAAAGTATAACCATTAGGCGTTTAAGGCGAAAAGTGTATTTTTGATTAAGTTTTTTTAACGTGGTTTAAAATGAGGCAGCTGTCGCGTTTAAATAAAAAAAATATAATTTGGGATCGATAAAACGGGATTTTTGTTGCACGTTTTAGCCGGTTTGGGGTTCGAAATATTTTACATAAAAGAAAAGGAAGGATAATATTGGTCATTTTTAGTGGAAAATGTTTTTAATTTTTTTTTCTTATGTAACGTGGATGATGTTGCAATAAAAAACGTTTAAAATTTTAAATTGCCTTAATTAGGATTTTTTGTTTTATATTTGAGGATATAATCGGGATTTTTCGCAAAAGGAAGGGATTTAATTAAAAATCCTTGATAAACATTCATAAATATTTTATGTAAGTACAAGAATATAATAATTAAAAACTTCTTTTTATAAAAAGGGACGATTAAAAACTTTTAATGGCACTCAAAAGTGATTATTGCCGCTTTAATTTGTAAAAAATGGTCCCAATTCTCACTTAAATCCTATTAATTGAGTTTTTTTTTGATTATTTTTGCTTTTTTTGGACGGTTAAGTCTACATTATAGCACTCGATTAGAAGAACTTAATTAATATCAATACAATTCAGCAACTTATTTAGAAAAATATATAATAAAAAATATATACAAATATAAATCCCTTATTATATCCTAAAATAAAAGAAAAAAAACCTACATCGTCACATTAAACGGTAATATTTAAGTCGGAATAAAAATTAAACGTATCACATAGCAGCTAGATTGATAAATTTACGGAATAACGTTAAATATTAATAATAAAAAATACTGCAATAAACCTAACTTTAAAATTACTTACCTTTAAGGAATAATACGATTATCGGAAACGGAAAAACAGTTATCTACGTAATAAAAACACCACCGGTGAAGAAACATCTCAATACGTAGATAACTTGGGTTGAGATGGAATTACAGTGGCACTCGGAGATGATTTTTTCGGTAATTATCGTTGGCTTTACATCCTAAAAAAACAAATCATTACGATTAATTCGGTTAAAACACAAAAATCGAATCTTAAAACTAATTTATCATTAAATTAAGTATTAAAATTAAAAGTGAGGTTATGTTTTTACAAAACTTACTTTTTTAAGCGAATTAATTAAAATAAACTTTGTTAGCGCTATAAAACGTGATAAATAACGCGTTAATGAGTCGATTAAGCCGATTTGTATCTAAAATAACGTTATTTTTAAAAAAATACCTCAAAAAATTGTTGATGAAATAAAAAAAACAAATGTTTCAAAAAAGATGGCGCCACCTTACAAAATTAACCTCGAAAAAGCGGGAAATTTAAATTTTAACAACATTAAATATTCATTTTTATAATAAAATGAATTAAAATTGAATATTAAACATTAATAATAAAAAAAATTACTTACTTTTACGTAAAAACATCATCGGAACGGTAAAAAGGTTTAAAAAGGATTAAAGTTGGGTTGTAATAACTGATTTACGAACAACACTTTCAGTGGAAACTTTCACCACCGGTGAAGACACAACATCTTGCGACACCAACCAAGGAGATAACTTGCTTAACGATGGAGTTACGGTTGCGGTCGGAGACGATTTTTCAAGTTTTACGGTAATTATCGATGGCTTTACATCCTAAAAAAAATTATTTAAATTAATTTGAATAAAACATAAATACCTTTATTAGTAATAAATACTAATAAACCTAAATAATTAATTCTACACAAAATTTAAATAATTCAAATCAAAAGTGTTAGGTTATGTATTTACGAAACTTTTTAACGCGAATTAATTTTGTAAAAAAAACTTTGTTAACACTTTAAAACATAAATAACGCGTTTATGAATCGATTAAATTGTTTTTTTTAGATAAAATATCGTTTTTTTAAGAAAAAATTCGTTGGAGAGATAAACAATACAAAGTTTCACCAAAAGATGGCGCCACTTTAAGAAATTAAAATTACGAAAATTAAATTTTAATAACTGTGTTAACATTTTAAAAGATAAATAACGCATTTATGAAGCGATTTTTACCTAATATATTGTTATTTAAAAAAAAAATAAGAAAATTTGTTAAAAATATAAACACAAATCAGTATTAAGTTTTGCTAAAAGATGGCGCCACTTAAAACGTCTAATTTAATTTTAAAAACTAATTTATAATGAATTAAAATGAAAAACGTCACAAATTCAGCGAAATAAAAGCAACAAATAAGCCGATCTCACCTCTTTCTTTCCATTTTCCTCCCTTTCCCCACCACCGTTTTCAACCAATCCATCCGAATCATCGCGAAACGGATTATTCCCCGATAAAAACGGATTATGACTCTCTTGAAATGGATTCTTACAGTTTTCGTTATCCCCGGATAGATTAAAAAAAGGATTCGAATTGGATTCTTTCCGCGTGATCGAGTTATCGATGAAATTCAACGAATTAAATAAACTATCGATTCCATTCGAGTCTTTCTCATCGCCGTTGGTTGATAATAAACTTAAAGGTTGTTGTTTGTTTTTAATTTCCGGGCTGGAGATCATAACTTTTTCCAATTTTCCACGATCGGAGTGACCGAAAAACGTTACGGTAACCGGGGTGGTGCAACGTTTTTGTTGGTTATTGTTGTTATTCGATTGGTTGATTAATTGAAGATGATTTTCGTTCGTTGGTGGTGTTTCTCGGGTCGGGGAATTAGTTACTATCGGATTGGTACTTGTGGGACCGGTTACAGCTAAAGTTAATTTATCACCACCCTGTGAAAAATATAAAAAAGCGGAAGCCCCCACAAATAATGAAAATGAAAAACGTCAACAAATCGATTTCAACAAAATTAAACTCACCACAGAAACGAATGTAGCCGCGTTTAAAGAATTTAAATTAGTTTCGTCTTCTTTTGCAGCTGCAACAAACATCTGATTGGTTAACTTCGTCGGGGGAGCTAATTGTTGGTTTAATTCTTCTTCAATTTTCGCTACAACAAGAAAAATAATTTATTATTTAAGTTACAAAAAGCGTAAATAACTACCTTTTAAGATATTACATTTTACTTGTCCGGGAGGTAGAGGTTTAGCTACTGTGTTACAAAGTTTAGTAATGTTATTCGGCAATTCGGCAGGCATTGATTTCGTTATCACTTCTACTTCTGAATCTAAAACAATTATTACAATTACAGCATGCGTTTAAAGCGATTAAATACTTAACTAAATCGATTAATTTACCTTCTAATTTATTAGTTTCATTCCTCGATTCATCTCTTTGTATTCCACTAAGAGTCTCTTTTGCTAAACTTTTCAACAAAAAGTCTAATTGAGAGTCCGCGTTTGATGATGGAGTGGGACTTGTTGGAGTAGTCGCCGTTTTATTCCGTTTTAAAGTGCCATTTTTACTTCCAACCGATAAAACGGGACTGTAGGAGGAACCACAACCAATTGATGCTTTTCCAAAGGAATTATGACCGGTTGAACCTTTCCCAAAACTACTTTGACTTGCCAATCCTAACGAATCAGGACCTGTTGGAGTTAACGATTTTGTTAAATCATCGTTAACTTTACAATAAAGTGGGTCGTTATCCGTGGTATTTGTGGCATTCGTAGCCGTGGATTTATTCGATCGTTCGCTGCATCGACTCGAAGAGGGTTGAATTGTGTCTGTTGTGGTTGTAGAAGCAACGTTGGTTGTTTTATTTGCGTTTGAGTCGACAGTTTCGATTGGTGGTTGTGATAATTGTTGTTGTTCCCTTAATTTTTCTCTTAAAACGTGACTTTGTCTTCTACCGTATCTAAAAATAAAAAGAAATGTTATAAATTAATTTTAGTGGTTATGTTAAATCTGTCACTTTTTTTTTAAAGTAATAAATTTTAAAAAAATAAAAATCCCCAAAAATTTAGTTACTTTTTAAATTTATTAAATTAATAAATTTAAAAAGTAACTAAATTTTTGTATTTTTGTATCAAAAAAAAGTAAATTTTTTTGATACAAATATGGAAAAGTAAATTATAAGTTACTTAATTGTTGTAAATTTGTAAAAAAATTAGTTATTTAAAAAAATTACAACTAAATTTAATGACATGAAGTATTCGCGTGAGGTTGGCGACAAAACGTCAATTGATAGATGAATGTTTACTAACAGATAAATAACTAAATATTTGTTTTTTTTCTTTTTTTTTTATACAAATATGGAAAAATCAATTATAAGTTACTTAATTGTTGTAAATTTGTAAAAAAAAAAGTTATTTAAAAAAATTACAACTAAAATTTAATGACATGAAGTATTCGCGTGAGGTTGGCGACAAAACATCAATTGATAGATGAGTGCTTATTAACAGAAAAATAACTAAATTTTTGTATTTTTACTTTTTTTTGATAAAAATATGAAGAAATAAATTATAAGTTAGTTAATTTATGTAAATTTGTAAAAAAATGAATTATTTAAAAAATTTACAACTAAAATTTAATGTCATGAAGTATTCGCGTGAGGTTGGCGACAAAACGTCAATTGATAGATGAATATTTACTAACAGAAAAATAACGAAATTTTTGTATTTTTACTTTTTTTTGATAAAAATATGGAGAAATAAATTATAAGTTACTTAATTGTTGCAAATTTGTAAAAAAAATGAGTTATTTAAAAAAATTACAACTAAAATTTAATGACATGAAGTATTCGCGTGAGGTTGGCGACAAAACGTCAATTGACAGATGAATGTTTACTAACAGATAAATAACTAAATATTTGTATTTTTACTTTTTTTTGATAAAAATATGAAGAAATAAATTATAAGTTACTTAATTGATGTAAATTTGTAAAAAAAATTAATTATTTAAAAAATTTACAACTAAAATTTAATGAAATGAAGTTGTCGCGTGAGGTTGGCGACAAAACGTCAATTGATAGATGAATATTTACTAACAGAAAAATAACTAAATTTTTGTATTTTTACTTTTTTTTGGTAAAAATATGGAGAAATAAATTATAAGTTACTTAATTGTTGTAAATTTGTAAAAAAAATGAGTTATTTAAAAAAATTACAACTAAAATTTAATGTCATGAAGTATTCGCGTGAGGTTGGCGACAAAACGTCAATTGATAGATGAATTTACTAACAGAAAAATAACAAAATTTTTGTATTTTTACTTTTTCTTGATAAAAATATGGAAAAATAAATTATAAGTTACTTAATTGTTGCAAATTTGTAAAAAAAATGAGTTATTTAAAAAAATTACAACTAAAATTTAATGACATGAAGTATTCGCGTGAGGTTGGCGACAAAACGTCAATTGACAGATAAATGTTTACTAAGGGATAAATAACAAAATTTTTGTATTTTTACTTTTTTTTGATAAAAATATGGAGAAATAAATTATAAGTTACTTAATTGATGTAAATTTGTAAAAAAAAATTAATTATTTAAAAAATTTACAACCAAAATTTAATGAAATAAAGTTGTCGCGTGAAGTTGGCGATAAAATGTCAAAATTGACAGATAAATGTTCATTTTTACCTTTGACTTGGTCTCCTTTCAAGTTGAACCGTCCTCCTCGCCCGATTTTGATGCGTACTTTGATATTCAGTTCGTCCCGAGTACCGAAACCGCGACCCCATCCTAAAAAAGTTCTGCCTGGCTGAGGGCCCCTTAACGGGAGCTTGAAGCCGGAAGAAGCCGTGATGTTCAACAGCGCATTTCCACAAGTGTTTGCAAGCTTTCTCATTATGCAACCTTAAAAAATCATTTTTTAATCAAATTAATCGATTTAAAAGATTTAGATTCTAACCTAAATACAAAAGTGTGTTCTTGTTCGCGTCCTTGATCGTCGTCTTCGACCACGATTAAAGTGAGCTTTTTCTTTTTGAAGTTTAACTTTCCGATTTTTGGCCAGAAGAATAATCCGATTTTTTGGGAACCTTCGAAGACTAAAATTCCGGTTGGGGTTAAACCTAAGTGGTATTCCATTCCATCTTTTCCCTTTATTAAATTAAAATTAATTAAAAAACATTTTTATTTAAATAAAAACTTACTAAAACGGTGTGCATATCAACACCGTACATCTCCAGCCATTTCACTTTATTCAAATAACTCATTTCGGCTTGAGCGGGGGATAACCCACGAACTTTCTTAAATTCCTCCAAAATTTCAATTTCCATTTCTTCTGATTGATTTGGAACGAAACGAAACTCAGAAACAGTAGCTGCCGTGTGTTGGGATTCATCATAATCACCCAATTCGGCTATAAAAATAAGTTTGATTAAAAAAAAATTTTAGGTTATGTTTAATTTTTAAGTACATTGTAAAGATAACGCGGCTAATTCAACGGCCGTTTGATGGGGGCACTCCAATCGGCCCTCTAAAATATCTTGTTTTAATTGCAGGAAAAATTGGTACCTCGTTAATTCTTCTCTGAGGTTATTTGGCTCTGATGAGTAAAATTTTACTTTTAATCGCAAAGTATATGGAGGGCCAACTAAAAAAACATCAAAATTAATAAAAATAGTGTTAATTTAGGTAAGAAAATAAGTGGGGTACTTTTAATTTGTTTTTTTATCGATTTCGTAGGATCGAGCCAATGTTTGACGTGATTAACATCCGTGAATTGTAACCCAAAATAATCCTTTTCGATCAAATCTAACGAATAAAACACTTGTTCGTAGAGATCTCTTGCTTCGGCTTTTTTCTAAAATTAATTTAAAATAAAATTAATAAAAACATAACCTAAAAATTTTTTGACTTAAAACAAAAACAAAAGAAAAATGGGGTTATGTTTTAACCTAAAACGTCAATGTAATCTAATTCTATTTAATCCCGATAATTAAAACTTAAAATAACTTTAATACTTGAAAAAATAAAACACAATTGTTTGAGTATCGCTGATATAATTCCACCCACACCTAAACACCACAAACAAAAAAACTTTACTCACCGATAATTCCACGGAAAGATCGGTTCCGTCTAAAAGAATCACTTTGCACTGAATTAACCCTTTGTGGACGGCGTGGCGAGAATTCCTGCTTTGAGAATTTCCCTCGGAGCGTTTGCCCTTTCGCCCGCTCAAAAATCTAAACATTTTCTCAACACTTCTTTAGCGATCAAAACACACCCTCAAAAACACCCTACACATCTAAAACCACAATCGATGCGAAAACATTACGTTAACGTTCAATTTACATCTCGCGGGCGAAATCAAGCGGAAAAACCGGCGAAAAATCGGGTAATTTTCATTTTTAACTCGTTAAACGTTCACAACACCCGTTACACTCCGCCATTTTTTTTTTAGTTCACGATAAAAACACCACCTGTTTTATTTTTATGTTGTTAAATTAATAATTAAAGTTAATTAATTTTAATTAAATCACTTAAAATAATTTAGTTAAAACATAAATTAATTAAAAAGTGATTTTAACTTAATTCGTTAAAATTAATTTTTTAATTTTACTATTGATTCATAGAGGGCTCTTTGACAGTTGTAAAAATGTCAACGAAACCGGAGGTTTTACAAAAATTCGATCTTGAAGATCAATTTATTTTGCGTTTACCCCAGGTAATGAGTTATTCTTTACTAAATTAATCAATTTTTTTAATAAAATAATTTCTAATCCAACAGGAGCAAGCAAAGTTTGTTCGAAAAGTATTAAAAAAGAAGCCGAAAAAGATCAAAAAATATTTAACCTTAGATTTCGAATTTAATATGCGCTACTGCAACGTTTTCGTACATAGAAAACTTTTAAAAGGGAAATTAGTGGATTTACCAACGATTGTAGAATCGAATAAAACCGTAGACGGGGTACAAATATTTAAAACGGCTGATGTTTCCCAAATGTTGATTTGTACAGACGAAGAAACTTTTAAAATAAACGAAGCCAAAGTGAAATATAAAACGGATGATATGAAACAAAAATATCAATATCTTCATGGTATAACACCCCCTTTAAAGAACATCTCGAATATAAGATTCAGAAAAACGTTACGGAACAAAAACGATTTGGAGGAAGCTGCGGATGTCGAAAAAGAAGTTTTGATACTTTTAAGGATGGATAATGCAGCGGTGAGTCAAAAAAAAAATCATTAAGAAGGTAATTTTTAATTTATTGGTTAGGTGACTACTCGTTTTGAGTTCATTCAAGATGAAAAAGCCACCACTGTGGATATCCCGCTTAGAAAAGTAACAGGTAAAACACTTTTTTAGTTAACTTTAAAGATGATTATTTGTGTTTTTGGGGTTAGAATTGTCTATTTTCGGAGATACGATCAGCGATATTGAAAGTGATGATGATTCATCGACCGGCGATCGAAACGATATCATGGATTTTACACATTAAATTTTGATTTAAATAATTTTGATTAATAATTCAAACTAAAAATAAACATAACCTCGCTTTTTTTTAATTGTCAAGGTCAAAACTAAGATGAACATAACCTCACTTTTTTTTAATTGTCAAAGTCAAAATTAAGATTAACCTAACCTCACTTTTTTATTTTTAACTTTATTCATCAAAAAAAGGATCTATAAAAAAATAAATATATATTTCAACAAGAATTAAAACTATAATACCTGATCAAAAAAAAATTCACTAAATTTTCCACCCGATTCTTCGAAAAACAATCACAGACGACGACATTAACATAACCTCAATTAATTGAACCACTCATCGCTCGATCGGCGGATTCGAATTCCCCCTTGGTTTTAGATGATTCATATCGTATGATTCCCTCGTTATGGCCATAACGAACATCATAAAAATGATCATTCCGAATAAAACGTTTTCAATTTTCGTCCTATTTTTGATCTGTTCGTTCATTTCGTTCACGATTTGTTGGCGACGTTTTCTCTCGAGGTCTCGGGCAAAAGTCGCCCCATAATGAGCTCTCGACCACTCGTCGAAATCGTAAACCGTTTGGCGATGAGTTCCCCCCATCGTCGGAGGTTTATGTCTGTGATCGCGACTGCGATAAAATCGCGTTTTTGGGTCATCATCTTGCGCCGGATGGTGCGCGGAATGACGAGATCTTTCAAAACGTACACCTTAAAATGAAATAAATTAATTTAAAAATAATTTTAAAATCATTAAATACCTTTATCGTATAACCTGCGCGATTGCACGTTTCCCAATACTTCATAAGCATTCGTAATATCCCTAAATTTCGTCGCAGCGTCCTCACATCCCTGATTTTTATCTGGATGATACATTTTCGATAGATTGTAATAAGCCGATTTAACTTCCGCTTGCGTTGCCGCTGGATTTATTCCTAAAACTTCGTAATGCGACTTAACGGCGGTCGCGTTTTTAATGGCTGATGTGGTAAAGTTGCGTGCGTGCCCCCAAAATGCATTAAACGGCCCGTACCTGGTGTACATCTCGTCAAAGTTTGAGGTTATGTTAAGTATGGGACATTCTTGTTTAAAATTTGCGATTCGTTCAAATTGCGTTAACTTTGAGTTACTTACCCCAGATTATACTGGGATTTATGAATTAATTACTTTTTTTTGGGTAAAATTTTTTCTGTTACATCATAAATGTCATATTGGGGATATTTTGACATATGTGAAGTTAGCTGGTTTTAAATTTTCTTTATTTATAAATTAATTAAGTTATTAATGATATTTTTATTTAAATTTGATTTAAATTTAATTAATTTAATTATTATTTTATTTATTATTAAGTATTTAACGTTAATTATTATTTTTTTTAAACCGAATCCAACTTCACTTACGTCGAGATATATATACCTAACCTCAAACGTCACGTCCCGCGTTATTTTTAAAAACACGGCGATTCATCGTCTTTTTACGATGAATTCTATAAATAATATCCAAAAATTCCTTATATCAATCGGTACTTTCGGCGGGGTTACATATTATTATTTAACCAACAAGCAAAAAGAGAAAGTCCACACTTCCTGGACCACCAATTTTACCCCCTCGACGAAATGGGATGAAAATTGGGATTTGTAAGTAATGAAATTAAATTTAATCACATAAATTAATTTAAATTGATTTTAAGTCGTGCCCCTACAAGTTTGGTTCACCCGAAAAAGCTTAAAAACGAAATGGGTGATGTGAAAGAGGACATGGATAACTTTTCGAATTTAAAGCCTGTTGCAACTCGCCATATCATTTTAATAAGACACGGGCAGTATAATTTAGAGGGTAAAACTGATTCTGAGCGGATTTTAACTGGATTGGGGAGAACCCAGGCCGAGTGGACGGCAAAAAGATTACGCGAATTAGGACTCCCTTACACAGATATTATTAAATCAACGATGAGTCGAGCTCAAGAAACGGGGCACGTTATTTCGCAACATTTACCCGATGTGCCTGTTAAAGAGTGTCATATGTTGAGAGAGGGGGCCCCAATTCCTCCTGAACCACCCGTTGGGCATTGGAAACCCGGCGTTCATGTAAGCAAATTAATGTTTTTGTTAAAAATTAATTCCAAATCGAATAATTTAGCAGTTCTTTGAGGATGGAGCTCGAATTGAGGCGGCATTTCGGAAATATTTTCATAGGGCGGATGTTGATCAAGCGAAAGACAGTTATACGGTTCTTGTGTGTCACGCAAACGTTATTAGATACTTTATCTGCAGGTAATTAATTAATTAAGTTAATTATTTTTGGGTTAAAATGATTTTTTTTTGTAGAGCGTTGCAATTTCCTCCAGAAGCTTGGTTGAGATTATCATTAAATCATGCGAGTATATCATGGATATCGATAACTCCTTCAGGGAGGGTTATTTTAAGGGCTTTAGGCGATAGTGGACATATGCCCGCTAATGTGATAACTAGTCATTAAAAAAAAACGGGGCGTTGTGATGATTTTGTATGTTTGGATGATTAAAAAAATTCGTAGAGGATTTAAAAGTTTTTCTAACCCCAGATTTTACTGGATTAGTTAATTATATTGTAATAAAGCTTCCCAGATAAGTTTTACTTGAGAGAGAGAAACATAACCTCAATTCAGTTGACAGTTAATTTTTATTTACTTATAATTTTCTTAAAAGTAATAATATCCTTTCTAAACCATCCAAAACGGGAAGATCAGTGTCAGCTACATCTAATTCATTAAATTTTGGAAGATTTTGAACGATTTTAACCTTGAAAATTGGATTTGAATTTTACAAATTCAAACTTCTTTTATGGTAAGAGAATCTTGAAATCTCCAATGGACAGCTGAAATAGAAAAATGTATGCATCAAATACCAAGTTTCATCCAGATTAGTGAAAAATTGAAGAAGATATGAATAGAATAAGTTTTTGAATTTTTTGGGTAGTTCGAAAGAAATCCGCTAGATGGCGTTTTCGGATTTTAGGAAGATTTGAATTTATTTCCATCAACCAATCAGAAGTGCGGGTTAAAAATAGAAGGAAGAAAATTTTCTGGAGATGGAGAAAAGGGTATATAAGAAGAGGAAAAGTTGAACCAAGAAAAAGTCCAATTTAGTACGAGCAAGAAATCTAACCTATAAATGTCAAAAAATAATTTCCTAACCTTAAATTGGTTCTCCGATAATTCAATTCAAATTTAACGCCGAATCAAGTTTTTATATAATCTAAAAAGAAGAAAAATTAAATTTAAACATCAAAAATAAACACCAGATCCAAAGAAGACCGATTAAAGCATAATTATCCGAACCGAAGCTTTCCAAATTCCTGTCCATTCCTAAGAGGGACCTTGCAATCCAATAGAGACCTACAACATAACCTAGAAGCTATTTATCAGATAAGTACAAAATTTTCGTAGACTTTTCTGCCGATATAATAAGAAATAAAACTAAAACTAAAAATTTTCGGGTTATGCCGTGCGTCAAAGATGCATAGGAGATAGCGCCATCTGTTGAAAAAAAGTCTAAAATAAAAGTCTCAAAATATGTCATTTGAAAAACTGAGGTTAGGTTGTGTTTGCAAAGTGAGATTAGAAATCCTCGACATCATTTTCTAGCAATTTTAAACTAACACGGCCGTTTTCGAAGACATCGGCCGCCCCCGGCCATCGCGGACGTTAAGACATTGAAATCAAGCTTTGATATCTACACGCATTTGTGAAAATCAACATTTCGTGCTTTCGGGGGCGGCCGATGTGTTCGAAAACGGCCGTGTCAGTTTAAAACTGCGCTGGGAAATGTTAATTTTGTTTGTTATCTATCTTATATTCGTCCCCAATGTTTGTCCCAACCTCACTTTTTCAAACCAACCTAACCTCTCTTTTCCAAGTGAAGAAAGAAAATTTGATTTAATTTTGTATTAGAAATGAAACTAAATCTAGAAATTTTGAAGTTATGTAATTATTCTAGTTTTAGTTTCATTTCTAAAGCAAAATTTAAAATAAATTTGATCTGAAAAAGACGCCATCTGTTGAGAAAAAAAAACATAACGTAATTTAAAACCACGAAAAACGCAAATTATTAATTGATTTCTTCTTTTATAACGCAAAACGTGTACGAGTAAGTAAAACGACCTTTTATGACGCAAATTTCTTTTTAGTTTTATGACTTAAGACAGGGAATAACGAATGGTATTCGCAACAGCGATCAATCAAAACATAACCTTACATTAGACGTATTTGAATTCGACACAATATCTGCTTTGTTTATACTCGGGAGGATAGAGATATTCGGTATTGTACTAGTTTTAGTTTTATTTCTAACTCAAAATGAGTTAAATACATTTTTTTTTTAATGAAACGTCAAAAAATGTCGCTTGAAAATGACGCATAGGTGATAGCGCCATCTGTTGAAAAAAGTACGTAGAACTTCTCGTCATGTCAAATATTTTAGCGTAATGTAAACGATGTAAACCACGAAAATCGCGAATTAGTATTTGATTGAAGAAACGTAGAGTAGATTGAAGATGTAATTAAAGAAACGTCACAAAAATGTCATTTGAAAAAGTGAGGTTGGGTTGTGTTGAGAAAGAGATGATTTTCTAGCACAGCTTTAAACCAACACGGCCGTTTTCGAAGACATCGGTCGCCCCCGGGCGCTAAAACATTGAAAACCTTAAGTTGGATCTCAAAATTTCTAGTTTTAGTTTTATTTCTAACACAAAATGAACTAAATTCATTATATTTTAATGAAACGTCAAAAAATGTTATTTGAAAAAGACGCTTAGGAGATAGCGCCATCTGTTGGAAAAAGTACGTTTATAACTAACTTCTCATCATGTCAAATATTTTAGCGTAATTTAAAACGCGAATTATTAATTGATTTCTTCTTTTATAACGCAAAACGTGTACAAGTAAGTAAAACAAAGTTTTATGACGCAAATTTCTTTTTAGTTTTATGAGTTAAGACAGGAAATTACGAATGTTATTGCAATATTGAAAACATTAGACATAACCTCACATAACCTTACTTTATGACGTATTTAAATCTACATCATTTTCTACGTATAATTGGATTTGGGTGATCGAAAAGAAAGAAATTTGACTTGTTGTTATTTTTAAAGCAAAAAATTTCTGAAAATTTATTTATTATTATCATATTTTTTTTTTATACACATTAAATATAACAAATGTGTACGGTGACACTTCCGGCTGTCTCTCGTCGGGTTTAAACGCCAAAAAACGATCAACTCTTTATTTAATTTTATCCTTTTTAATTATTAGAGGTGAATTATTATGTTTTAATTTTTTTTTGTTGGACGATTGCGTTCCCTCGATTGCTAAAACTTTGTTTTCCTCCTCAGAGGAAAAACGTTACAACGATTAAACGTTAATTTAATAATTAATCGGAGGAGAATTTAAAAAAATGAAACCTGTACAATGAAAAAGCCGTTATTTTTGCGACCGCCTCTAAATTCCGATTCTTTTAATCATTAATATTATTACCGCGATATAAAAAAAAGAAAACATCTAAACTTAAAAGAAAAAAAATAAAATAAAAAGGTATAAATTACATACACACGACAAAAAAAAATTATTAATTAAAAAAAAGGTAATAATAATAAATCAACGGTTTATTTATAGTTTATCTAGTTTTTCCTCGCGCGGCTTCGCCCCTCCGAATATTGTCGAGGACTGCGAAGTCTCCGCGATGGCGTTTACAGGAGCCGTCACTGTCCTTGGTTGCAATTTTAACTTCGTCCTCCCCGACGTGTCTAAAACATCTTTATTAAATCACCTCATCAAGTTAATCTAACCAATATTAATTTACCCGGTGCTGCATTCGGTAAATCATCATTGAAAGGTTTCCTATCTTGCCGATTCCTCGGCCCACCACCACCTCCACCTCCTCCTCCTCCTTGCCCACCACCAAAACCACCCACATTCCGATTTCCACCCCGATTATTCCAATTACCACCGGTATCATCACCAAAATTACCATAATTTCCTCTATGACCACCTCTATCACGATCTAAAAAGTAAAATTAATTTTTGACATTTCATTTTGAGGTTATAACCTGAGAAATTCCCTCTGCCAGGGCCCCTTCTAACGTCGTAATCTTCGTTATAACCTTTATGACCTCCGCTATCACCACCGGATCGTCCCCCACGGAACCCCCCTCGCCCCCTTCCTCTATCGAAACCACCTCGATCATTTCTTTTACCTAAATAAATTCGATTCAAATTTAATTTATATTAATTAATTCAAATTACCTTCAGCCACATCAATCTTAATCATATTCCCTTCAACTTCAACCTCCATCGCGACGGCATCTTCGAGATCTTTTAACGTATCAAACTCGACGTAACAGAACCCCTTAAACTTATCAGTTTCTTTATCCATAACCAAGCGGATGTTCTTCACGTTGAGCTTCTTAAACATGTCGTTGATATCACCCTGAACGATACCCATCGGGAGGCCGCCTACGTACGCCGTAAACGGGGGCTCCGTTGGAAACGGTTTGCGACCGCCGCCTCTTCGCCCTCCGCCCCCGTAATCTCTAATCACCATTTAAAATGAAAGAAACACAATGTTATAAGAATGCCGACAAAATCGCGCGCGCTATGGAGATATCGAGATTATTTCGATTCTTTGAAACGGGGGGTGTTTTAATAGGTAGTTGTTAGGTGGGTAAGGAAAGGGGGGTTTTTTGTTGGTTAAAATTGTGTTTAAGGGGGGTTGTTTTAATAAAAAAATGTGAAATTTATTATTTACCTGTTATCTCTATCATCGTAACCACTGCGTGCGGCCATATTTGTTAGCCAAAGACATGCGCAGAGCCCTCTGAAGCCCTATTAGCGAGGGACCACAGCCTTTCGCTCATGTATGGGTCATCTTCGTGGGGTAGATTAATTATTTCTTTTAAGATTTTTTTTCTTTCTTTTTGGTTAGGTTGAGATTTTTTTTTTTGGGTTTTAAGGGCGATCGAAATTTGCAGTTTTTTTTTTTTTAGAAATCGTTACAATCAATTAATTAAGACCGTTTTCTTTTTGACACACACGGCAAATTTTTTTTTGTCTTTTGACTCGTGTCTTTTCAAAAAAATCAACAGCCGTAATGATTTTTAACGACAAATGAAAACCACCTTAGATACCGATTCTAGGTTATAAATTTTTACTTAACATTCTTTTTTTGCATTAATTTAAATTCTTATTTTAATTAACAATAAACATTTTTAGTACAAATTTGAATTGGAGGTTAGGAATCTGTCAAAATTTAGTTTTGGGGAATCACGATAGATGATGCTGTACTAACTCGATTTAATTAATTTATTTTTAATAATCTTAACTTTAATTCATTTTTAATCTAATTAATTTTTACTAATACTAAAAAAATAATTTGATTCATAAAGTAAATAATTTTTTATTTTTAGGTTGGTGTTCATTCTGACAAATTCGAATACAAACAAAGCAACATAACCTCTTTTACCAGGAGGAAATTAATTGAGTAAAAATCTATGGAAAAGAATTATATCGGCAAGATATTGGTGACATAAACCATCAAAAGGAACAAGAATGAACTAGAAGGAGAACTAAAGTGATTTATTGTGAAAAATTTATTGATTTAAAACAGTAATCACATTCAACAGGTACCACATTAAAAAGATACTTTCTATAATGGTGTAGAGACAAGCTCGAAGTCACTGATTAATGTTGAGGTAATAATTATTCTCCTTTTTATAGTACTTTGCATAAAATACAAAATTATTTATTAATAAGAAAACTAAAATTAATTACTAAATAATTTTATTTTCTTTAGGTTGGCGGATGTTTTGACAAGTTTCAAATACAAACAATTCAACATAACCTCACTTTTATTTCTTATTAAATCAATTAAGCTTTTTATGAACAAAACACCTTTCAAAAACTTATTTGTAACTTTTTCAATTACCTTTGGAAACTAATCTTATGATATAAATAGACTGGTAAGCCAAGTATAGCCAGAAGATAATTTTCTATTAATAAAGGTAAGCTTTTAATATTTCCACTTTAAATTTTTCACCTTTTTCTGTTATTACTTCTACTACTTCGTGATAATTCAAGTTTTCGGTTAATATAAAGAATTTTTTTTGGTAAATATAACCTAAAAAGTAAACATAACCTCAAATTTTTTTTATTTAAAAATTTACTTGTGTTATAATTAATGTTACATTTTAATTTATTAATTAAAATTGAATGTAATTAGTAAATTATTTAATTAATTTGTTTAAAAATTAATAAAATAAAATTTTTTTTATTTTCTTTAGGTTGGCGCAATTTTTGACAAGATTCAAATACAAACAAATCAACATAACCTCACTTCTATTCCTGATTAAATCAATTAAGCTTTTTGTGGCCAAAAATGAAGGGGAAATTGGGATTAACGTCTCTTGGAAACATTATAGAAACTCGGTAAGTCAAGTAATGATTAATAATGTAATGATAAAAAGTGTTTGATGATTCAAAACGTTATTTTTCAGTTTTCCAATTTACTTTGGAAGCTAATCGTAGAGTATAAACTGGTAAACTGATCATATCGAGAAGATAATTTTCTATAAATAAAGGTAAGCTTTTAATATTTCCAAATTAAAGCGTTCCGCGAGCATTTCAGTTAATATTTCGACAACTTTTTGTAATAAAAATAACATAACCTCAAAATTGCTTTTAATCTTTTTTTTTATTAATGTGTTATAATTAAAATTAATTTTTAATTTAGTAATTATAAATATTTTATAAATAAATTAATTAAATAAATTGTTTAATTAATTTACTTAAAAATTAAATATTTTTTTTATTTTCTTTAGGTTGGCGGAATTTTTGACAAGATTCAAATACAAACAAATCAACATAACCTCACTTCTATTCCTGATTAAATCAATTAAGGTTTTTGTGGGCAAAAATGAAGAGGAAATTGGGATTAACACCTCTTGGAAACATTATAGAAACTCGGTAAGTCAAGTAATGATTAATAATGTAATGATAAAAAGTGTCTGATGATTCAAAACGTTATATTTCAGTTTCCCAATTTACTTTGGAAGCTAGTCGTAGAGTATAAACTGGTAAACTGATCATATCGAGAAGATAATTTTCTATAAATAAAGGTAAGCTTTTAATATTTCCAAATTAAAGCGTTCCGCGAGCATTTCAGTTAATATTTCGACAACTTTTTGTAATAAAAATAACATAACCTCAAATTTTTTTTTAATCTTTTTTTTTATTAATGTGTTATAATTAAAATTAATTTTTAATTTATTAATTATAAATATTTTATAAATAAATTAATTAAATAAATTGTTTAATTAATTTATTTAAAAATTAAATATTTTTTTTATTTTCTTTAAGTTGGCGGAAGGTTTTGACAAGATTCAAATACAAACAAATCAACATAACCTCACTTCTATTCCTGATTAAATCAATTAAGCTTTTTGTGGGTAAAAAGTAATGATCGAAAACGTTATTTTTCAGTTTCCCAATTTAGTTCAGAAGCTAATGGTAGAGAATAAACTGGTAAGACGATCTAATATTAACAGTAATTAATATTTCAACAACTTTTTGTAATAAAAATAACATAACCTCAACTTTTTTTTAAAACTTGTTTGTGTTATATTAATTAATTAAATTATTTAATTAATTTATTTAAAAATTATTAAAAATTAATTCTTTTTTATTTTCTTTAGGTTGGCGGAATTTTTGACACAATTTTCAAATACAAACAAATCAACATAACCTCACTTTTATTTCTCAATAACTTAATTAAACGTTTTAATACAAAAATGAAGAAGAAAATAAGGTTAACACCTCTCAAAAACTTTATACAAACTCGGTAAGTCTGCAATTTGTAACACACTAGCATTTTCGGTAAAATTTTTTGGTGGTAAAAAGAATTTTTTAATAGCTGGATATAAAACATGTTCCGTCACCCACCTCCAATTACTCCCTTCATTAATTTCTTCGCTATACAACTCCGAGTAAAAAGCGGCCGTTTCAATCGCGAATGATTTAAAACAATCTTTTTCAGTTTCCCAATTAACCTCGGAAGCTAATCGCAAGATATAAACCGGTAAGCCGATCATATCAGGAAGATAATTTTCAATTAATAAAGGTAAGCTTTTAATTTTTCCGTCTTCAATTTCCATCGAAAAATATTCTTCGAGCATTTCAGCTTTATCTGATAATATTTCGACGACTTTTTGAGATAATTCGGTTTTATCGCCGTCTTCGGGGGTCCAACCAACTTCGGATAAATCGAGAGCTAACAAACATAAATCGTAAATTGGTAAAGGATTTGTCAAGGTGATTTTATCGAAATTTTGGAAATTATACATAATGTATTGATAAAAAAGTTCTTGCAATATCTTTTTTGTGTTACACAAAAAAAGTTTTGTGTTGTATTGGATTAAACTTTGTTTTGGGTTAATTGATCCAACAAAAACGTGTTGCGCGAATAACTCCCTTAAATTTTTATGCGAATTCGCTTCGATTTCTTTTTGAAGTTCCAAAACGCTCGTTAATTTTATTTCGATTCGGGATATTTTCGATAAATGATGATCTTTTTTTGTTTCTTTTTCTAAACTTTCGGTTCTTTTTATAAAATCTTTATTAAATCTATCAAAAACGTCTTCTGATAAACTCGTATCTACCAATTTTGTCGTTTTAATGGGAGATTTTTCTTTCCCTGTTGATGTGGGACCAAAAAATTTTGTTAATTTTTGCTCGTTTGTGTCAGTTCGAACAAATTCTTTTTGATACAAAGTTTTATCTTCACTTTTTAAAGTTATTTTAGGTAATTTTCCGGTTGTATAGAACGTCCGGGAATTATTTGAGCCCAATAATTTCGTTTCAAGCGATGTTATTATTAACTCAATGATTTGATCTTCATTAAAAAAGTGTACTTCATGTTTAGTTGGGTGCACATTAACATCTACAGACGCGGGGTCAAGTTCTAAACTTAAATAAACAAAGGGGTGCGAATTCTTTGGGAGATATGTTGCATAAACTTGATCGATTGATCGCTTTAAACTTTGACACTCCACCAAGCGGTTATTAATAAACAACAAAAAGATAAATTTCTTCGTTGAATAATTCGGGTTAGTTACGCATCCACTAACTTTAAAGCGATAAGTTTCATTCTCCAACATAACCTCAACCAATTCTTTTGCAATTTCCGCCCCAAAAATTAATCGAATATTATCTATTTTCGTCGAATTTAGCGATGTTTTTATATCGTTCGTTTCGCCGTGCTTTTTTAGCCCAAATCCTTTAATTACAAACATTTTTAATTAAAATTAAATTGTTTAAATTTAAACATAACCTCACCAACATGATTATTATGGATGGCGTATCTCGAAACAACCTCAAAAACTTTATTATACTCTTCAGATGGGCTCCTTAAAGCCCTCTTTCTCACATTCATGTTATAAAATAGATCCTCGACGATAATTTGTGTTCCTTGAGTCGCTGCGAAAGGAATGGGGCCACTTTTTATTTTCCCATCTTCGTACGAAGCCCTAAAATTTTTGATTATTTCCAAATAAAATCGAAATCATCTCATTACTTATAAGCGCATTTATCCGAAATCGTTTTAGAAATGATCGTGAGATGCGCAACGTGGGAAATACTGGCTAAAGCTTCGCCGCGGAACCCAAACGTAGCTATTTTTCCCAAATCCTCGAATTCCTTTAATTTCGACGTTGTAAATCTCTCGCAAACGATTTCAAAGTCTTCTTTTCGTATCCCGCATCCGTTATCTTGGATTTGGAGTAGTTTTAACCCGCCGTTTTTGACGATTATTTGGATATTCGTTGATTTAGCATCCAAGGAGTTTTCGATCATCTCTTTTAACGCATTCGCCGGGCGTTGAATTACTTCACCCGCGGCGATTTTATTTATTACGGATTCGTTTAATTTAAGTATTTTTGGTGCTTGATTCATTTTCTTAATTAATTATTAAGTTAACCTAAACGGTAAATATAACCTAAAAAAGTAAACATAACCTCACTTTTTTTTTTTTAATCCCTTTTCTTATTTAAAAACTTATTTGTGTTATAATTAATGTCATTTTTTAATTTAATTATTATAAACTTAATGTAATTAATAAATTATTTATTTAATTTATTTAAAAATTAATAAAATAAAAATTTTTTTTTGTTTTCTTTAGGTTGGCGGAATTTTTGACAAGATTCAAATACAAACAATCCAACATAACCTCACTTTTATCTTTGAGTGAATCATTTAATATCAGGATATAAAACATGCTCCATTACCTTCTTTGCTCCCTTTAATAATTTCTTCTGAGTAAAAAGTGTCTGATGATTCAAAACATTCTTTTTCAGTGTCCAAATTTACTTCGGAAATTAATCGTAGAGTATAAACCGGTAAGTGGATCAAATTGCAAAGATAATTTTCTATAAATAAAGGTAAGCTTTTAACACTTCCAAATTAAAGCTTAATATTTCGACAACTTTTTGTGATAATTCCCTTTAGAGAATAACCTAAAAAAGTAAACATAACCTAAAAAAATTTTTAAACCCTTCTTTCTATTAAAAAACTTACTTGTGTTATAATTAATGTTATTGTAGAATTTATTTATTATAAACTTATTGTAATTAATAAATTATTTATTTAATTTATTTAAAAATGAATAAAATTAAATTTTTTTTTGTTTTCTTTAGGTTGGCGAAATTTTTGACAAGATTCAAATACAAACAATGCAACATAACCTCACTTTTATTTCTCAACTCAATTAAACGTTTTAACACAAAGATGAAGAAGAATATGGGATTAACACCTCTTAAAAGCATTATAGAAACTTGGTAAGTATTTATAGTAAAATTTTTTTATAGCAAAAAGGATTTTTTAATATCGGGATGTAAAACCTTCTTTGCTCCCCTCAATAATTTCTTCGTTATAAAACTCTGCGTAAAAAGTGTCTGATGATTCAAAACATTCTTTTTCAGTGTCCCAATTTACTTTGGAAGCTAATCCTGGAGTATATTAACCGATTATATTGGGAAGATAATTTTCTATTAATAAAGGTAAGCTTTTAATATTTCCAAATTAAAGCTCTCCTCGAGCTTTTCAGCTTAATATTTCACCAACTTTTAATCTTAACATTTTTATTACAATGATCTTAATTAATTATTACCGTTAATTACCAATTTTTTAATTTCAATCTTCTTTACCGACAATTTTTTTTTAAATTAATTGATTGGATTAATTTTGTAATTATTTAATTAAATTTGTTTGTTATTTGGTTTATAAATAATGAATTAATTAGATTTATAAATTAATTAATTTGTTTAAAAAAAAGTTACTAGTAATCTTCTTTACCGACTAAGTTTAGTTTAGAATTTTGCCGCTAGATCGTCGCGATTTTAACCTCGCTCGGAGGACGGTGAGTGTTTTTTTTTGTTGTTCGGTGCGGAAAATTCGGGCGGGCGAAGCACCCCCCTTGGGTACCGAACGTGGGGGCCGCGTTTCGCCGTGCGGACGACGCGCGTCGGGGTGCCTCGCCGTCGCAGCCTCGCGAATAAAGTGCCGCGCGAAGCGATTGATATCGCGAATACGACTCGAAGACACACACGCCAGTTTTGGCAATCAAGCGATCGCCATTTTAGTTCCTGCACCCTGCTTCCGAAACTGAAAGGTTTTTTTTTCTGTTAAACACAAAAATTAAGAAAAAAAGGTTACGAAACGAAAACGATTCCCCCCAAACGGGGTCGGAACGTTTTGATTTCAACGGGGCGGCGTTTCAGCGGGGCCCCTTTTTAACAAAGGATAAGGACCGGCCCCTCCCGTGGTGCAAATCATCAGCCCCCGGTGAGGATTTTTTCGTTGTCTTAGGTATTTTATGTTTCGTTATCAATAATTCGTAATAAAGAAAATGAATCATAATAATTCCAAGTTAGGTTAGGTTTTTTTTATTATTTAATGACAGCTCAAAAAAAAAGTGAGGTTATGTTGCTTTTTTTTAATTTTATATCAATAATTTTCTTATTAATTCATCTTTTTATTATTAAACAGTGAGAAATGCTTACAACATAATACCAAAAATCATAATAATTCCAAGACAGGTTAGATTTTTTTATTATTTAATGACAACTCAAAAAAAAAAAGTGAGGTTATGTTGCTTTTTTTAAAATTTTATATCAATTTTCTTATCAATTAATGTTTTTATTATTAAATACTGAGAAAAGCGAACAGCTTAACACTAAACATCAAAAATCGTAATAATTCTAAGTTAGGTTAGGTTTTTTTTATTATTTAATGACAGTTCAGAAAAAAAAAGTGAGGTTATGTTGCCTTTTTTTAATTTATATCAATAACTTTCTTATTAATTAATCTTTTTATTATTAAATACTGAGAAAAGCCAACAACATAACACTAAACATCAAAAATCGTAATAATTCCAAGTTAGGTTAAGTTTTTTATTATTTAATGGCAGTTCAAAAAAAAAAAGTGAGGTTATGTTTCTTTTTTTTTTTAAATTTTTATCAATAATTTTTTTTATTAATGAATCTTTTTGTTATTAAACAGTGAGAAATGCCAACAACATAACACGAAACATAAAAAATGGCACCGGTTATAAAACCGGGCAATTTAAAACACCCGGACGTGGCCGAATTATTCTTCAAAGATGACCCGGATCGGGTGTTTGAAGATCTTCGCGAGATCGGCCATGGTTCCTTCGGTGCTGTTTATTACGCCCGATACACAGTCACCAACGAGATCGTCGCGATCAAAAAGATGTCCTATATGGGTAAACAAAGTTCGGATAAATGGCAGGATATTCTCAAAGAAATCCGATTTCTTCGACAACTCAAACATCCCAACACGATCGAGTACAAAGGGTGTTATCTCCGAGACAGTACAGCATGGTTAGTGATGGAGTATTGTCTCGGATCGGCATCCGATATCATTGAAGTACACAAAAAGCCTTTAAGAGAAGATGAAATCGCGGCGATTTGTGAAGGGGTTCTACAAGGATTGAGTTATTTACATAATTTAGGGAAAATTCATCGCGATGTTAAGGCGGGGAACATTTTGTTGACGGAGAATGGAACGGTGAAGTTGGCCGATTTTGGGAGCGCCTCGATTAAGTGTCCGGCGAATTCGTTTGTGGGGACGCCGTATTGGATGGCTCCCGAAGTGATATTGGCGATGGATGAGGGACAGTACGATGGTAAAGTGGACGTGTGGTCGTTAGGGATTACATGTATCGAACTCGCCGAACGGAAACCACCTTATTTCAATATGAATGCGATGTCTGCACTTTATCATATAGCCCAAAATGATGCGCCTTCGTTACAAGCTAACGATTGGTCGGATGCGTTTAAAACTTTTGTTGAAGCTTGTTTAAGGGTATGTTTATTATTTTATCATCAATTTTATTTTAACTGAGTTAGTATTTGAGGTTATATTGTATTAAAAATTACTTTACAATATTTTTTTTTAAATAATATTTTTTAAATTAAGGTTCTTCAAATTACTTAGATAAAATGTTTTCTCCCAACACATTGTAACCAAGTTATTTTAAAGTAATTGGTTGTTCATAAAAAATAATGTTGTTTTCCTAGTTGGACTAGGAACTTATAACATTATTTATTATAACATCATTTCCTATATCCCTCAATTTTGTAAATAACTTTTGATATTAAGCTATATCTAATCTTCTGATCATCAAAATTCAGGCTTTATCATTAGCACACATTATCTATTGATCTGTAATGAAAATTCTAATTTCTCCAAGCTATATCAAGTCTTCTTGGCATTTCTAATCCTTCTGCAAAGAGATTCTTGTCTTCTGCCAGCATATTTTAGGCATCTGCAAGTAGTATCTTGACTTTTGTGTGCACTATTCATTCTTTTTCAAACTTTGATTAGCATTTCTAGTTCTCTGCAAAGACATTTTGTCTTTTATAGGGTATTTATAGTCTTTTATAAGCACTATCTTGACTTCTGCTTGCACTATTTAATCTTTTTCACGCTATACCTAGTCTTCTCCAAACTGTATCAAGTCTATTAGGATTTATAGCCTTCTGCAAAGACATTTTTGTCTTCTGTAGGACAATTAATAGTTGTTTGCAAGCAATATCTTGACTTCTGCATGCACTATTCGTTCTTTTGCAAGCAATATCTTTTCTTCTTTAAATTGTATTAAGTCTTTTATTAGCATGTATAGTCCTCTGCAAAGGCATTTTGTCTTCTATATTCACTTTATAGTCTTTTACAAGCACTATCTTGACTTCTGCTTGCACTATTTAATCTTTTACACACTATACCTAGTCTTCTCCAAACTGTATCAAGTCTTATTAGGATTTATAGCCTTCTGCAAAGACATTTTTGTCTTCTGTAGGCAATTAATAGTTTTCTGCAAGCAATATCTTGACTTCTGCATGAACTATTCGTTCTTTTGCAAGCAATATCTTTTCTTCTTCAAGTTGTATTAAGTCTTTTATTAGCATTTCTAGTCCTCTGCAAAGACATTTTGTCTTCTATATTCACTTTATAGTCTTCTACAAGCACTATCTTGACTTCTGCTTGCACTATTTAATCTTTTTCACACTATACCTAGTCTTCTCCAAACTGTATCAAGTCTTATTAGGATTTATAGCTTTCTGCAAAGACAATCTTGTCTTCTGTAGGCAATTAATAGTTTTCTGCAAGCAATATCTTGACTTCTGCATGCACTATTCATTCTTTTGAAAGCAATATCTTCTCTTCTTGAAGTTGTATCAAGTCTTATTAACGTTTATAGCTTTCTGCAAAGAGATTCTTGTCTTCTGCTAGCATATTCTAGTAATCTGCAAGCAGTCTTGATTTCTGTGTGCACTATTCATTCTTTTTTGAAGCAATATGTTGTCTTCTCCAAGTTGTATCAAGTCTTTTATTAGCATTTATAGTCTTCTGCAAAAACATTTTGTCTTCTTACATTTCGTCTTACATTATTTGATCTGTTTCACGCAATATTTAGTCTTCTCCAAACTGTACCAAGTCTTATTTGGATTTTTAGCCCTCTGCAAAGACATTCTTGTCTTCTGTAGACAGTTTGTAGTCTTCACCAAGCAATATCTTGACTTCTAAATATACTATTATCTTTTTCAAGCAATATCTAGTGTTCTCCAAAATGTACCAAGTTTTATTAGCATTTATAATCCTTCTACAAGCATCATTTAGTTTTTTTCCAGCGGTATCTAGTCTTTAATTGCTAATATCTTATCTTCTGCAATCAGAATATCAATTTTTACAAACTATCAATTTTTTTATAAACAATTTCTAGTCCTCTACAAAGAGATTTTCATCTTCTGCAATGAGAATCGATTTTTGCAATAAATTTTCCGTTTTCCCCAAGTTGTATCCAGTGCTTTAACACCAATTTATAACCTTCTACAACAAAATTCTCGTCCTCTTTAAACAGTATCAAATCTTTTAGTAACAGTTTCTACAAACAGTCTGATTTTATTGTTAGGAACGTTTACTCTTTTATAAAGTAATTTCCAGTGCAGAACAAGCTGTTTTTAGTCTCCTACAAGTAGTTTATAATTTTTTTGGAGCAGTGTAGTCTTTTGTAAGTAATGTTTGGCTTCTTGTAAGCAATTATCAGTCTTTTGGAAGTAGTTTTCAATCTTTCCAAATCAGATTTCAGGTTTCTGTATTTTGGAAGTACTTTTGTCTTTTGGGAGTAAATTCCAGTCTTTTAGAAATAGTTTCTAATCTTCTGCAAATAGATAACAGTCTTTTGCAAGCAGTTAACAGTTCTCTATTAGCGCTGTCCAATCTTTTGCAAATGGTTTTCGGCCTTCTGTAAGTATGTAGTTTTCAAGTTTTTGGAGGCAGTTTTTAATCTTTTGGAAGCACTGTTTAGTATTTTGGAAGCAGTGTCTATCTTTTGGAAGCAGTTTCTATCTTTTGGAAGCAGTTTCTGTCTTTCGGTAGCAGTTTATAGTCTTCTGCAACAACTTTTTAGTATTTTGGAAGCAGTTTCTGTCTTTTAGTACCAGTTTCTAGTCATCTGCAACCACTTTTCAGTATTTTGGAAGCAGTTTTTGTCTTTTGATATCAGTTTCTGCCTTTTAGTAGCAGTTTCTAGTCATCTGCAAACACTTTTTAGTATTTTGGAAGCAGTTTCTGTCTTTTGATAGCAGTTTCTAGTCTTCTGCAACAACTTTATAGTATTTTGGAAGCAGTTTCTGTGTTTTGAAATCTGTATCTAGTCTTCTGCAACCACTATTCAGTATTTTTGAAGCAGTTTCTGTCTTTTGGTAGCAGTTTCTAGTGATCTGCAAGCACTTTTCAGTGTTTTGAAAGCAGTCTCTATCTTTTGGAAGCAGTTTCTGTCTTTTAGTACCAGTTTCTAGTCATCTGCAACCACTTTTCAGTATTTTGGAAGCAGTTTTTGTCTTTTGATATCAGTTTCTGCCTTTTAGTAGCAGCTTCTAGTCATCTGCAAACACTTTTCAGTATTTTGGAAGCAGTTTCTGTCTTTTGGTAGCAGTTTCTAGTCTTCTGCAACAACTTTTCGGTATTTTGGAAGCAGTTTTGGTCCTTTAGTAGCAGTTTATAGTCTTCTGCAACAACTTTTCAGTATTTTGGAAGCAGTTTCTGTGTTTTGAAAGCTGTTTCTAGTCTTCTGCAACCACTATTCAGTATTTTGGAAGCACTTTTCAGTATTTTTGAAGCAGTTTCTGTCTTTTGGTAGCAGTTTCTACTGATCTGCAAACACTTTTCAGTATTTTGAAAGCAGTATCTATCTTTTGGAAGCAGTTTCTGTCTTTTAGTACCAGTTTCTAGTAATCCGCAACCACTTTTCAGTATTTTGGAAGCGGTTTTTGTCTTTTGATACCAGTTTCTGTCTTTTAGTAGCATTTTCTAGTCATCTGCAAACACTTTTTAGTATTTTGGAAGCAGTTTCTGTCTTTTAGTAGCAGTTTCTAGTCATATGCAAGAACTTTTCAGTATTTTGGAGGCAGTATCTATCTTTTGGAAGCAGTTTCTGTCTTTTAGTAGCAGTTTCTAGTCTTCCGCAAGCACTTTTCAGTATTTTGGAAGCAGTTTTTGTCTTTTGGTAGCAGTTTCTAGTCTTCTGCAACTACTTTTTAGTATTTTGGAAGCAGTCTTTGTCTGTTGGTAGCTGTTTCTAGTCTTCTGTAAGCATTTTTCAGTATTTTTGAAGCAGTTTTTGTCTTTTGGAAGTTGTTTCTGTTTTTTAATAGTAGTTTTCAGTCTTCTGCAAGCAAATTTCAGTATATTGGAAACAGTTTCTGTCTTTTGGTAGCAGTTTCTAGTCTTCTGCAGGCACTTCTCAGTATTTTACAAGCAGTTTCTGTCTTTTGATAACAGTTTTTAGACTTCTGCAAGCACTTTTCAGTATTTTGGAAACACTTTTCAGTATTTTGGAAGCAGTTTTTGTCTTTTGGTGGCAGTTTTTAGCCTTCTGCAAGCACTTTTCAGTATTTTGGAAGCATTTTCTGTCTTTTGGTAACAGTTTCTAGACTTCTACAAGCATTTTTCTGTATTCTAGAAGCAGTTCTTGTCTTTTGGTAGCAGTTTCTAACCTTCTGCAAGCACTTTTCAGTATTTTGGAAACACATTTCAGTATTTTGGAAGCAGTTTTTGTCTTTTGGTGGCAGTTTTTAGCCTTCTGCAAGCACTTTTCAGTATTTTGGAAGCAGTTTTTGTCTTTTGGTAGCAGTTTTTAGCCTTCTGCAAGCACTTTTCAGTATTTTGGAAGCATTTTCTGTCTTTTGGTAACAGTTTTTAGACTTCTGCAAGCACTTTTCTGTATTCTAGAAGCAGTTCTTGTCTTTTGGTAGCAGTTTCTAGCCTTCTGCAAGCACTTTTCAGTATTTTGGAAGCAGTCTTTCTCTTTTGGAAGCAGTTTTCAGTCTTTAGAAGCAGTAATCAGTTTTCTGAAGCAATTTCCAGATTTTTAGAAGTTTATATTATAAATTTTTAGTCATTTAGAACCAGTTTTCAATTTTTGGCAAGCACTTTCTATTTTTTATAAGCAGTGTCGTCCAGCATTTTACGACGAAATAGCAGCATAGAATAGATATAAACACTTCTTGTATTTGTTTTGATGCAACATTACAGTAAGTTATTAAGTTTCTTCATGTATCACTCACCTCATTGGCACAGAGCTCTGTTTTTGCCAGATCATTGAACCAAAGTAAGGTAGAAATCAGAAGTGATTCTGACTTTGTATGAATTAAAAAAAATTAAAATAAAATCTATTTTTGTTATAGAAATCACCATCAAACCGACCATCATCATCAAAACTTCTATCTCACCCGCTTTTATTGCGTCTCCGCTCTTCAAACGTTCTAATTGACCTAATCCAACGGACGAAAGCGGCCGTTCGCGAATTAGATAACCTCAACTACCGAAAAATGAAAAAGATCCTAATGAACGATAGTTGCGAAACCGAAAGCACCTTAGACAACGAGGAAATAATCGACGACAACGCCTGTGGAGACAGCTCAAAGAGCAATTCAGTCACATCTGAGCACTCTGTACACTCAGTCGGTGTCTCCGCAAGTAGTCAATCGAGTAGTACCAATAGTTTACCAGCAGATGGCACCACAAGGAGATACGGTCGCGGCACAATAAGCCATCCCGCCGCGGCGGCCGTTGTTGATCACGGAACGAGTAATTTCGCCACGATTCGTACTACAAGTATCGTTACGAAGCAACAAAAAGAACACATGCAAGAGGAAATGCACGAACAGATGTCCGGTTATAAACGGATGCGTAGAGAGCATCAAAGCGCCCTTTTGAAATTGGAGGAGCGCTGCAAAATGGAGATGGAGAATCATAAGGCTCAGTTAGATAAGGAGTACGAGACGTTGCTGCAACAATTCAGCAGGGAATTGGAACGGTTACAGACGAAACATCAACAAGAATTAGAACGGAGGCAGAAACAGAATACTTTAGGGGAGAAAAAATTAATTAAGGATATCGCCGGAAGGCAAGAAATGGATCGGAAATTGTTTGAGAATCAACGCAAAAAGGATTATAAGGCGAACAAGGAAAGGTGGAAAAGGGAGTTGTCTCAGGATGATTCAACACCGAAAAAACAAAAGGATGCTACTTTACAGTAAGTTATAATATTCATAAATAATTAAATAACAAACCTTTTTTGGGGATTAAGACACTTTTTGAAGTAAAATTAATAAATAACTTGCCTACAGAAAGCTGCAAAAATACTAAATGTCAACTAAGAGATGGCGCCACATTAAAACAGTAACAATTAGAATTATCTAATTTTAAAATCATTAAATATTGTTTTTGATTTTAATTATTTACTAAATTGAGGGATTTTAGACTTACTTGTGGGGATTAAGACATTTTTTGAAGCAAAATTAATCAATTTTATTTTGATTGTAGAAAACGTACAATACTAAAGTCATTTAAGAGATGGCGCCACTTTAGTACCATGACAATTAGAATTATTAAATTTTTAATTTTAAAATCATTATAAAACGTTTTTAATTTTAATTATTTACTAAATTGAAAGATTTTAAACTTACTTTTGATGTTGGATATTTTTTTTAAACGTAATCGACGTTTTCTTCATCAAAAAAGAGTAAGGTTATGTCCCAACCAACTTATTATCCATGAAAAAATTTAAATTATTTTTCGTGACACTTTTAAACGATAAATTTAAAGAATAGGGTATAACAAACGTTTTGTGGTTATTTCGTTGCTGATTAAGACATTTTTTGAAGCAAAATTAATAAATTTATTTTGATTATAGAAAACGTACAATACTAAATGTCAGATAAGAGATGGCGCCACTTTAACACCGTGATAATTAGAATTATTTAATTTTTAATTTTAAAATTATTATAAATTGTTTTTAATTTTAATTATTTACTAAATTGAGAGATTTTAGACTTACTTTTGATGTTGGATATCTTTTTTAAATGCAATCGATGTTTTTTTCATCAAAAAAGATTGAGGTTATGTCCCAACCAACTTATTATCCATGAAAAAAATTAAATTATTTTTTCGTGACACTTTTAAACGATAAATTTAAAGAATATGGGGTATAACAAACGTTTTGTGGTTATTTCGTTACTGATTAAGACATTTTTTGAAGCAAAATTAATAGATTTTATTTTGATTATAGAAAGCGTATAATACTAAATGTCATTTAAGAGATGGCGCCACTTTAATACCGTGACAATTAGGATTATTTAATTTTTAATTTTAAAATCATTATAAATTGTTTTTAATTTGAATTATTTACTAAATTGAGAGATTTTAGACTTACTTTTGATGTTGGATATCTTTTTTAAACGTAATCGACGTTTTCTTCATCATAAAAGAGTAAGGTTATGTCCCAACCAATATGTTATCCATGAAAAAATTTAAATTAGTTTTTCGTGACACTTTTAAACGATAAATTTAAAGAATAAGGGTTATATAAACGTTTTGTGGTTATTTCGTTGCTGATTAAGACATTTTTTGAAGCAAAATTAATAAATTTTGTTTTGATTATAGAAAACGTACAATACTAAATGTCATTTAAGAGATGGCGCCACTTTAACACCGTGACAATTAGAATTATTTAATTTTTAATTTTAAAATCATTATAAAACGTTTTTAATTTTAATTATTTACTAAATTGAGAGATTTTAGACTTACTTTTTAGGTTGGATATCGTTTTTAAGCGTAATCGACGTTTTTTTCATCAAAAAAGAGTAAGGTTATGTCCCAAACAACTTATTATCCATGAAAAGATTTAAATTACTTTTTCGAGACACTTTTAAACGATAACGTTAAAGAATAAAGGGTATAAAAAACGTTTTGTGGTTATTTCGTTGCTGATTAAGACATTTTTTGAAGCAAAATTAATAAATTTATTTTGATTATAGAAAACGTACAATACTAAATGTCATTTAAGAGATGGCGCCACTTTAGTACCGTGATAATTAGAATTATTTAATTTTTAATTTTAAAATAATTATAAAATATTTTTAATTTTAATTATTTACTAAATTGAGAGATTTTAGACTTACTTTTGAGGTTGGATATCTTTTTTAAACGTAATCGACGTTTTTTTAATCAAAAATAATTAAGGTTATATTACAATCAACTAAGAGATGGCGCCACTTTACACATATTATGTTGATTTTAATTAATAAATTTTGTTGTAGATCCCAAAAAGAAAATTTAAAATTGGTCGATGCCCAAGATGAACAACGTTTATTATGCGGTCAACGCGAATACCTCGACCTAGAAGTGCGAAAGTACAAACGAAAAAAGCTTCTTGTTTATCACTCGCTCGAGCAAGAACTGCTACGCGAAGAACTGAACAAACGTCACAGTCAACTCGAGCAAGCTCACGATATGCTGCTAAAACACCACGAGAAAACCCAAGAACTTGAATACAAACAACAAAAAGCGGTGCACACGTTACGCGACGAGCAAATCAAAAGTCAACACGACACGGAACTCGCCAACCAAGAGGAGTACATGAAACGAGCTGAGCGAGAATTGCGAAAAAAACACGCCCTCGAACTAAAACAGCAACCGAAATCGTTAAAACAAAAAGAAATGTTGGTTCGAAAACAATTCCGCGACACTTGCAAAGTTCAAACGAAACAATACAAAGCGTTGAAGGCGCATATTTTGGCGACGACCGCCAAGGAAGACCAAAAAGGGGTTATCAAAAAGTTAAAGGAGGAGCAACGAAGAAAATTGGCGCTTTTAGGCGACCAATACGAGCAAAGTATTATTGAAATGTTGCAGAAGCAAAGCTTGAAATTGGACGAAAGTCAAGAACACGAACAACAACAATTAAAAGATCGATTGCATTACGAGCTGGATAGTTTAACCGCTTATCAAAGCAAAAATAAAATGCACGCTCAAGCGCAGCGTAATCGCGAAAGAGCCGAGTTGGAACAAAGGGTGGATACGCGACGTGCCCTTTTGGATCAAAAAATGAACTCGGAGATGCACCGGTTCTTGGAGGAAAGAGCTGAAAGGATACGGTTGTTGAACGATAAGCATTCGAGGGAAATCGAAACGTTTGATGATGAATCGGCTAGGTTAGGATTTAGGTGGGTTAAATTTTGGATTAAATAACGATTAAAAATGATTTAATTAATTTAATTTTAGTGCGTTAGCTATTGCTGAAGGAACGAGGGAGAAATACGACGAGGATGATCGTAGCCTTTCAGGCTCAATGCTCAGTTTGGCCCATTCGAATAGTTCGACAAGCTTCCCGCCCGGTTCGCTTTAGGGCACCGCTTTAGCCGATATTTAATAATAATATGATATCACATGCAAAAAAAAATTAAATAATAGTGGAAATATGCGTAAATGTGTTGGTTAGGTAAGAAAAAGTCAAAAGAAAAAGTTACCGATTCCATATAAAATAAATAATTAAAAGAAAGTAAGGTTAGAAGTATTTTCCGAGAGTGCAATATCGAGATTTAATTTTTTTTTTGAGGTTATGAATTATTAAAGTTAAAATCGGTAACGGATAAAAGACAGATTTTGAATTAAATCATTTTTTTTTAGAGAAATTTGCTTCATTCTGAGTCATTATAGATGAAAATGATTAAAATAATTTTTAATTAAAAAAGAAAATAATAAATATAAAAAAAAAACGATTTAGAATAGAATGTATATATATAAAGTTATTTACTAAAATAACAATTTTACGATTAATAAAATAAAAATATTTAGATTCTAATTGTAACATAACCTTCAAAAAAAATTTTTACTTTTCCTAAAATTAAAATTAAACGATTCTTTTCTCACTCACAAGAAACTCTCTATTATATTACGATTTTATTTCTTCGCTTTATTAATTATTAATTATTTTAAAAAGATTTAATGAAAACGTAAAAAAACTCTTTTTTATCAACTTAGTTAAAAAAAAAATGTATTTATATTTAATATTAATATTATTCGATAATTGTCGCGTTACGTTTGTATATATTTGTTTTATAAAAGAAAAAATAAGGCAATCCCTTGTCCTGTATTATAATGTCGTTAATTGTAATAAAAATCCTTTTTTTCTCGTTGTTTTCCTCCCCGAAATCCCATTTAAACAAATCTTAACCTCACTTTTAATCGATTCGTATTACCAACTTAAATTTTGTTTAAAAAAATTTTTATCGATCCAAAATCCTTTTTTAAAACAATCCTAAATTCCTTTTTTATTACTTATTTTTATCTCGAAAAAAAATTGTTCAAAAATAACCCGAAAAATCTGTATAACCTTAAAAAAAACACGTACCGCGTTTAGATTGTAAAAAAATTTAATATGTAAAAAAAATCTATTATAGTATTACCCCCCTATACACTAGTGGATATTTTTATTGCGTTTTATTTATAATTAATGTTAAATAAGTTTAATAACTTGTTTAATGTTTTAAAAAAGGATTTTAACCTCAATGTTTATTTATTTTTCAAATTTGACGTTTCGAAAAGTGTTGGTGAGTTTTAATTCAGGATTTATGAAGATATTTATGACTAAAAGTAAGTAATTTAAATCTTAAACATTTAATTTATTTTAAAAACGATTTTTTTTAAACATAACCTCAATGTTTGTTCACTTTTTAAGTTTGACGTTTCGAGAAGTGTTGCTGAGTTTTGAATGCGTCAATTCGGGATTTAAGAAGATATTAATGGCTAAGTAAGTAATTTAAATCGTAAACAATTAATTTATGTTAAAAACGTTTATTTAACAATTTAAAATAAGATTTTTTTTTTAAACATAACTTCAATCTTTGTTTACTTTTTAAGTTTGACGTTTCGAAAAGTGCTGGTGAGTTTTGAGTGCGTTAATTCGGGATTTAAAAAGATATTTATTTCTAATTAATTAATCTTTAACAATTAATTAGGTACATAACCTTAATTAATTGTTCTGTCACAACAAAACAATGTTTATTAAAATATAAAGCGAAATATTAACGGTTAAAATTTTATTATTTTTAGGTTATCCAACTTGACTCGGTTGTCATGGTGATTAAGATCCAAATATTGCAGGTGCTTGTCAAAATTGAAATTGAATTGAAGTTTATTTAAGGAAAAAGTGTTATTTAATTGGTTTAAAAGGCTGTATTTAACTCAAAATTGGTTTATCTAGGGAATTATAAACAAGGTAAGTGGATTAAATCAAAAAAAGATATTTTTAATTTATTTCTCTTAATTAGAATCGATTTGAATTAATTACAATTAACGAATTTGTTATGAATGCGAGATAATCGTAAAGAATTCGAATTGTTTTAAAATTAATTAAGTATTTTGTATTTTATTTGGGGCAATAACGTATTATTATTATTAAATACGATTTTTTTTATAATTCATTTTCAAGTTTTGTAACAATATTTGATCCGTTTACAATAATTAGTTATAAAATATAAAGAATTATTTCTCGAAATATAGGGCGACATCTGTTGGGCAGTTACAAAGCGCTTTTGGTTCCTAAGATTAGTTTTGTTATTGAATGATAGATGTCGCTAGATTTACAAAGTACCGCGGTTTGTCGCCATTTTGGCTCGAAAGTCAAGCGGGAAATTTAAAACTGTCGTTGTATTGATAACATTACGCCAAAATTCTTTTCTTTTATCTCGTGGTACTCTGAAGAGTCGAAAGCCCTTCTTACTGCTTTCTTGCAATTCCAAAGGCAACAAGACGGCAATATTTTTGTAAATAAGTGGTGAGATACAGTGACAAGTTGTCAAACCGTCATTTTGGCTCGAAAACAGACGTCATGAAGCACAGTACTTTGTAAATCTAGGGACTTTAGTTTGATATTAGGAGGTATAATTAATTCATATTTCCCGCCAAATTACTCCCTAAATATTTTTCCTACTTTTCATTTTCGAGGAAGTAAAAATTACAAAACACTTACCTTTATCAATGTCAATTAGAGGTCATTCAAGGTGAACTCAAGGAGACATCCTCAAAGATTTGAGAAAAATTTTCAGTTTTAAGTAGGTCAAGGTGAATTAGAGGTCATTCAAGGTGAACTCAAGGAGATATCCTCAAAATTTCGTTTTCAATTTTCACTTTTACCTTCGTCAATGTCAATTAGAGGTCGTTCAAGGTGAACTCAAGGAGACATCTTCAAAGTTTCGAGAAAAATTTTCAGTTTTAACTAGGTCAAGGTCAATTAGAGGTCATTTAATGAAACATTTTGAAACTTTTTATTTAAATTTATTCAAAAATGAATATCCAATGGAAACATTTAAAAACAGAAACCTTTAAATTTTATTTTTCACACAATCTAAGTGTCAAAAAATATGCTAATTTAAAAATTCGTGGAAGCCGTATTTATTAAAATTAAGGAATGAAACTTATTTTAAATTAAAGCTCAAAGCTTTGTCTTTAAAATGATGTATAATAATTGTTGGGTTGGATTGGAAAAATATTGAGAAAAAAATTGTTGAAATAAAGCTTACATTTTCGTATAACCTAAAAATGTCAAAAAAGATGTTAATTTAAAAATTCTTGGAAGCCGTATTTATTGAAATTAAGGAATGAATTTTATTTTAAATTAAAGCTCAAAGCTTTCTCTTTAAAATGATGTATAATAATTGTTGGGTTGGATTGGAAAAATATTGAGAAAAAAAATGTTGAAACAAAACTTACATTTTCGTATAACCTAAAAGTGTCAAAAAAGATGCTAATTTAAAAATTCCTGGAAGCCGTATTTATTGAAATTAAGGAATGAAACTTATTTTAAATTAAAGCTCAAAGCTTTCTCTTTAAAATGATGTATAATAATTGTTGGGTTGGATTGGAAAAATATTGAGAAAAAAATTGTTGAAATAAAGGTTACATTTTTGTATAACCTAAAAGTGTCAAAAAAAGATGCTAATTCAAAAATTCCTGGAAGTCGTATTTATTGAAATTAAGGAATGAGACTGATTCTAAATTAAAGCTCAAAGGTTTCTCTTTAAAATGATGTGTAATAATTGTTGGGTTGGATTGGAAAAATATTGAGAAAAAAAATTTTGAAATAAAACTTACATTTTCGAATAACCTAAAAATGTCAAAAAATATGCTAATTTAAAAATTCTTGGAAGCCGCATTTATTGAAATTAAGGAATGAATTTTATTTTAAATTAAAGCTCAAAGCTTTCTCTTTAAAACAATGTATAATAATTGTTGGGTTAAATTAGAAAAATATTGAGAAAAAAAGTTGAAATAAAACTTACATTTTCGTATAACCTAAAAATGTCAAAAAAATAAGTTAATTTAAAAATTCCTGAAAGCTGTATTTATTAAAATTAAGAAAGGAAAGGATTCTACTTCTACCCTTCATATTTAAATTTATTAATTTCTTTTATATCAACTCAATTTCCTATATTATCATAAATTTCAATAACTTCACTTTGATTCTCTAATTTCTCACATAAATTTGAACATATTTCTAAATCCTTTTCATTCAAAATTTGCAATTGATTTGGAATATATTCAACACTCGCACTGGTTATTTTATATTTCGCCGTTTCTAATTTCGTTTGAACTATCTTCAAATTTTGAGATGTACAAAGAAATTGAATTAAATTGTCATCTAAGACTTTCACATCTTCAGCACCAAACTCGATTGCATCTTCCATGGCTTTTTCTAAGATGTCTTTATCTTTGTAATCATCAAGATAACACTCAATAATTCCTTTCTCCACAAACATGTGTTTTACGCTATTTTCGACGTATTTAGATGAATGCTTTTTTAATATCGAAGCAAGCAACGATCGAGTTTGGGTTAAATTTCCTGTGAAGACTTCACAAAGAAAAACACTACTTCCTGGACCCCTAAAAAATTACTTTTTTAATACAATCTTAATTAATTAATTAATTACAACCAACTTAATCTCCAACAAATACTTTTTGCACATCTCCTTATTAATTTGTGTACTCTTAATAACACCTTGAATCGTTCCAATTGGCATATTATTCCTTTTAGCTTGTTCGAGGACTTGTTCTAACTTCAAATTTTTAACCGGATCGGGGGATCCTCCTTCTAAATTACCAAAATTTAACTTAAAAATAAATAAAAGCAAACTTAACCTCACTTTTAATCCTAACCTTGAATTGCAACTTTTATTTGCCTCGCGAATTTCGTGAACATTTGCCCCCTTTGGCCATCTTTTAACGCCTTCGTGTGTCGGATATTGGCCCATTTCGAGTGCCCCGCTAAGCGTTTTTGCACAAAAATTAAATCTTTTGCTCTAAATAGCGGTTTAAGCATTTTTACGGCGAAAGTGGCGACATCTACAACTAATAAGTCATAATAAGTAGTGTTCTTTTTTGTGATTTTTTATTATTTATGATAAATTTGGTGATTAATTTATTAATATTAATGCATTTTTGGGTTATTTAGTGTTGTGCGGGTATAATTTATCAATAATAATGAAGTAAGGTGTTCTTAAATTGTGTTTTGGTCGACATAACCTATAAATGAATTCTTATAATATATTTAAACTAGGTTTAAATCGTTTATTGTACTCATAAGTAAGTGTTTTATCTTTCACAGTACCCCAATTTAGCTTATATACTCCTTAGCAGCTTTATTTGTAATACCTTTTGCATTGTAGTGATTTCCAAGGTTATTAGAAAGATTAGGAAGCTCTTATAGAGATAACACACCCTCTATAATCTTTTAATTTCCAGTATCTTTTATTCTGTTTTAGTCAAACCTCAAAGATCATTGGGATAATATAATCCAACTCATATAAACGCCCTTGAGCTGGTTTTCTGACCCCTGAATGATGTGTAAATTGTGGAGATGTACAAAGGGCCTAATTGCTAAAAAGGAATTCACCCCCACATGAAACTACATACATACAACACATATTTAGTACTTACTTAGTAAAAAAAAGGTTACAAAATTGCATTATTTGTTATAAAAAAAAAAAAATTTGGTTAAAAATGACAAGTTGTCAATAAATTTTATGGCGCCATCTATTAAAAAAATTAAGAAATTAATCTTTTTAATTATTTTAATAAAAAATTTTGATTAATCGGAATTAAAGTGATATAAAAACCGAAAAATAAGATTATTATCACAAAATAAGTTTTAATTTAATGAAATTGAGTCATTAATTTCTAAAAAATAAAATTAATCATTTATGACAAGTTGTCAATAAATGTTATGGCGCCATCTATTGAAAAAAAATAATAGATTAATTTTTTGATTATTTTCATTAAAAACATTAATTAATCGGAATTAAAGTAATTAAAAACCGAAAAATAAGATTATCATCACAAAAAAGCTTTTAATTTAAAGAAATTGAGTCATTAATTACTAAAAATTTAAAAAAAAAGTAAAATTCGTCATTCATGACAAGTTGTCAATAAATTTAATAGCGCCATCTATTAAAAAAAATAATAAATTTATTTTTTAATAATTTTAATCAAAACCCATAATTAATTGGAATTAATTAATATAAAAACCGAAAAATAAGATTATCATTACAAAAAAGCTTTTAATTTAAAGAAATTGAGTCATTAATTACTAAAAATTAAAAAAAAAATTAATCATTTATAACAAGTTGTCAACAAATGTTATGGCGCCATCTATTAAAAAATTAATAGATTAAATTTTTAATTAAAAACGTTAATTAATTGGAATTAAATTAATATAAAAACCGAAAAATAAGATTTTTATTACAAAATTAATTTTTATTTAAAAAAATTGAGTCATTAATTATTAAAAAATAAAAAAAAATCATCATTTATGACGCCATCTATTAAAAAAAAATAATTTTTAAAATATTTTAATTAAAAACATTAATAAATCGTAATTACATTAATATAAAAACCAAAAAATAAGATTATTATCACAAAAAATCTTTTATTTTAAACAAATTGACTCATTAATTTCTAAAAATTATAAAAAAAATAAAATTCATCATCAGAATGTACTCCAATTAGGAAATCCCTTCAATAAAAACATTTCAACTTATCTAAAAATGTAAATAAACTTTAACAACGTTCAATTTTTCGACAAATCTCGGGCAATACTCGATGACGACCGAACACTTTAAAGCGCACAACCAAAGATCACGTTCATTCGCTCCGCTGACGTCACAAAGTGCGTTGGGTACGTTCGTGTTGATTTTTTGGCGGTAATGGGTTAAAATTCAAATAATTTCGCGAAAAATGGATGAACCCGTTAAATATCCGCGACCCGCGACTATTTTCGCAGCGATTTGTGCTATTATTTTTTGTATTGTGGGTGTTTTCGGTAAGTGTTGACCAAAATATTACAATAAGCGAGATAAGAATGAAGTTAGTCTTTTAAAAATTCAGGTAGAAGTTATCTTATCAATTTAGATAAAGAAATAGCTTCTTAAATTACAGTTATTTTTTCGTAATTGTTAAAATAATAATTTTTTTAGGAAACACTGTTACAATAATAGCTTTAATAAGATGCCCCAAACTTCGTTTGCACGCCACAACGTTTTTCGTGTTATCCCTGAGCATTTCGGATCTCTTATTTTGTTTGATTAACTTACCCTTGATGGCAGACAGGTATATTCACCAAGAATGGAGGATGGGGGATGCTTTGTGTAAAGTTTTCCCCGTTATTTTGTACGGAAACGTCGCTTTATCCCTCCTAAATATGGTCGCGATAACTGTAAACAGGTAAAAAAGCGTTATTTTAATAAAAAATTTTTTTGACAGATTTGACGTTTAAAAAATTTGAAACGTCAAACCAAAAAAAAAAAAATAGGTTATGTTATCTTAATCGTGACTAATAATGAATTATTTTTCAAAGAAATAATTTAAATTGCTGTAATAACAGAAAATACGAGCTTGTTCTTGATTAAACGCAATGACTAAACGCGACATTTGACCCTAAACAAAAAAAAATAAATCGACTTATGGAACAATGGGCGACTTTATTTAATGAATGCACTCTAAAGAAAGGGAACCATTCATTTAAAACGACTTAATTAAAACCAAACCAAAAAAAAAAATCGTATAAACTTACTAAAAATAATCATTTCCAGATATATAATCATATCATATTACGAGTATTATTCAAAATTGTACTCGAAACTCTCAATTTGGATCCAATTATTCGCAATTTGGAGCGTCGCTTTTTTAATAATGGTAAATTGAATCAAAAAAAATCAATTTTTTTAAATTAATTTAAATTTAATCGTTTTAGTTGCCACCTTCTCTCGGAATTTGGGGCGAATTAGGCCTAAATAAATCGACATTTTCGTGCACGATCAACAAAAAAGATGGAAAATCTCCAAAACAATTCATTTTTCTCGTCGGATTCGTCATCCCGTGCTTAGTAATTATCGTTTCTTACACGTGTATTTATTTAAAAGTTCGCCAATCAAATAATAATCTTAAATCGCATAGGTATGTTTTAATTTAACTTCTAACCTAAAAAAAAAAATTAATTTTTGTAATTTTTAGATCAAATCCCAAAGAAAGGAGTTCAAAACGCGAACGAGACGATAGAAGACTCACCAAATTAATGCTCCTCATTTTTGCGTGCTTTTTATTTTGTTTTTTGCCATTAATGTGCGTAAATGTCTTCGACGATGACACAACTATTCCAACTCTCCATGTTTGCGCTTCAATTTTAGCATGGGCCTCGAGCGTTGTTAATCCAATTATTTATGTAGCTAGTAATAAACAATACAGATTGGCTTATGCTAAATTATTTAATGTAGTTAAAAGTACGATTACGGTTTCCGATTCGAGGCAATTATCAAATTCTTGTCCTCGTACTACAAGGAACGCAACGACTCATAATTTAACCCAAGGATACACCAAAGTTTAATAAATATCGTGTTATTTGTACATTTTTTTCGCTTTAGTATTTATTTTGAGGTTAAATCTTAGTGACATAACCTCACTTATTAAAAAATAGTAAATATCTTTTCTTTAAAGGTAATTATTAACGATTATTTATTTGTTTCGTCTTCTTATACTTACTAAGCGTGTATTTTTTTTTACTTTCGAATAAATAATAAAAACGAAAATTAATTTAATTTTTTTTAAACTTTTACATGACATGACGTCTCAAAGGTCTCAAACAAACGTGAAGTTAGTTTTTTAAAAAAATGTAATAATTTATTTATTTTCTTTTTAATTTGTATTAATTAATATGAAAAATCGCATTAATTTAAGTAACTTTATCCATTAAATTAATCACAATAACATAAAAAAACGATTTTTTAAATAAATTAATGATTTTCAGCGCCATCTTACGGCGAAAATTACATAAGACCTCAATTTAATTAACTTTCTTAACTTTTGGGTTACATTTATTAATAATATTTATAAAATGGAATTTTAGCCTTAAGAAAACTTTATTTACCTTAAATATTAGCCACAATAACATAAAAGAAGCTTTTTTTTAAATAAATTAATTGTTAAGCAGCGCCATCTTACGGCGAAAATAATAACTTATTACGTAAGACCATCAATTTAATTAATTTTCGATTTAATTTAAACAAATTTTTAATTAATTATGAATTTCCAAGAAAATTTCGAATCGTTTTAATAAAAGAGAGAGATTAATAAAAGAGATTAGGAATAAAATGTCTTCATTAAAAGCTTTTTTAAATAAATTAATGTTAATCAGCGCCATCTTACGGCGAAAATTATACAAGTCCCAATATAAATAATTTTCTTAACTTTGGGTTATATTTATTAATAATATTTATAAAATGGAATTCTAGCCTTAAGAAAACTTTATTTACCTTAAGTATTAGCCACAATAACTTAAAGGAAGCTTTTTGAAATAAATTAAATGTTAATCAGCGCCATCTTACGGCGAAAATAATAACTTATTACATAAGACCATCAATTTAATTAATTTTCGATTTAACTTAAACAATATTCTAATTAATTATGAATTTCCAAGAAAATTTCGAAACGTTTTAATAAAAGAGAGAGATTAATAAAAACGGTTAGGAATAAAATGTTTTTATTAAAACCTTTTTTGAACCAATTAATCTTAATCAGCGCCATCTTACGGCGAAAATTACATAAGACCCCAATTTAGATAATTTTCTTAACTTTTGTGTTACATTTATTAATAATATTTATAAAATGGAATTTTAGCCTTAAGAAAACTTTATTTACCTTAAGTATTAGCCACAATAACATAAAAGAAGCTTTTTTAAATAAATTAATGATAATCAGCGCCATCTTACGGCGAAAATAATAATTTATTACATAAGACTCTCAATTTAATTCATATAAACAATTTTCTAATTAATTATGAATTTCCAAGAAAATTTCGAAACGTTTTAATAAAAGAGAGAGATTAATAAAAGCGGTTAGGAATAAAATGTCTTTATTAAAAGCTTTTTTAAATAAATTAATGCTAATCAGCGCCATCTTACAGCGAAAATTACATAGGACCCCAATTTAAATAATTTTCTTAACTTTTGGGTTACGTTTATTAATAATATTTATAAAATGGAATTTTATACATAATTTAAGCGTTAAGAAAACTTTATTTACCTTAAATATTAGCCACAATAACATAAAAGAAGCTTATTTTTAAATAAATTAATTGTTAATCAGCGCCATCTTACGGCGAAAATAATAACTTATTACGTAAGACCCTCAATTTAATTAATTTAAACAATTTTCTAATAAATTACGAATTTCCAAGAAAATTTCGAAACGTTTTAATAAAAGAGAAAGATTAATAAAAGCGATTAGGAATAAAATGTTTTTATTAAAACCTTTTTTGGACCAATTAATCTTAATCAGCGCCATCTACGGCAAAAATTACATAAGACACCAATTTAATTAATTTTCTTAAGTTTTGGGTTACATCTATTAATAATATTTATAAAATGGAATTTTAGCCTTAAAAAAACTTTATTTACCTTAAATACTACCTACAATAACATAAAAAGAACTTTTTTAAATAAATTAATTTTAATCAGCGCCATCTTACGGCGAAAATAATAACTTATTACATAAGACCCTCAATTTAATTAATTTTCGATTTAATTTAAACAATATTCTAATTAATTATGAATTTCGAAGATAATTTCGAATCAAACTCACCAAAGAACGCATCAATTTCAAAAACGGGGAAAATATTTATCGCAATAACAGGTATTAACAAACATAACCTCACTTTTAGGTTAGATTTATTAATAAATTTTTTTAAGGAGGAGTAGCAACCGGATTAACGATTTTATGCGCCCCCTTCGTAATTCCAGCCTTAAGAAAAGTGTGTTTACCGTACGTACCAGCCACAACCCACCAAATAACGAACGTTTTAAAAGCACTTAAAGGCCGAAGAGGAAATCTTATCGATTTAGGTTCTGGGGATGGTCGAATTGTGATTGAGGCTGCTAAAAACGATTTTATCTCGCACGGGGTTGAATTGAATCCTTGGTTGGTGGTTTATTCTCAAATCGATTCGTTTCGGAGGGGTTTGAGGGCGAAAACGAATTTTTTTTGTAAAGATTTGTGGAAATTTGATATTGGAAAGTACGAAAACGTGGTTATTTTTGGGGTTGAGGAGATGGTTACTTAATATCAAGATGAATTAAGTGCTTATTAATTGTTTATTTCGTTTTTAGATGGGAATGTTGGAGGAAAAAATTAGAAATGAATGCGGAGATGGTTGTTTTATTATCGCTTGTAGGTTTCCCTTGGTGAATTTGAAACCGAAAAGGATTATTGGGAGTGGGATTGATACGGTGTGGGTTTATGAGATTAATAAAAATGATTGTTAATAAAATGGTTTTATTAAAAGCTTTTTTAAATAAATTAATGTTAATCAGCGCCATCTTACGACGGAAATTACGTAAGTACATAATTTAATTAATTTTTAATAATAATAATTAAAAATATTTATAAAATGGAGTTTTATCAGTAATTTTAGCCTTATGAAAACTTAATTTATCTTCTTTATTAGTTACAATAACATAAAAAAGCTTTTTTAAATAAATTAAATGTCAATCAGCGCCATCTTACGGCGAAAATTACATAAGACCCTAATTTAATTAATTTTTAATAATAATAATTAAAAATATTTATAAAATGGAGTTTTATCAGTAATTTTAGCCTTAAGAAAACTTAATTTACCTTCTGTATTAATCACAATAACATAAAAAAAGCTTTTTTAAATAAATTAAATGTCAATCAGCGCCATCTTACGGCGAAAATTACATAAGACCCTAATTTACTTAATTTTTAATAATAATAATTAAAAATATTTATAAAATGCAGTTTTATCAGTAATTTTAGCCTTAAGAAAACTTAATTTACCTTCTGTAATAATCACAATAACATAAAAAAAGGTTTTTTAAATAAATTAAATGTCAATCAGCGCCATCTTACGGCGAAAATTACATAAGACCCTAATTTACTTAATTTTTAATAATAATAATTAAAAATATTTATAAAATGGAGTTTTATCAGTAATGTTAGCCTTAAGAAAACTTAATTTACCTTCTGTATTAATCACAATAACATAAAAAAAGCTATTTTAAATAAATAAAATGTTAATCAGCGCCATCTTACGGAGAAAATTACGTAAGAACATAATTTAATTAATTTTTAATAATAATAATTAAAAATATTTATAAAATGGAGTTTTATCAGTAATTTTAGCCTTAAGAAAACTTAATTTATCTTCTGTATTAGTCACAATAACATAAAAAAAAGCTTTTTTTATATAAATTAAATGTTAATCAACGCCATCTTACGGCGAAACTTACTTAATACCACAATCTAATTAATTTTCGATTTAATTTAAACAATTTTCTAATTAGTTATGAATTTCAAATGAATCAAACTCACTAAAAAAGCATCAATTTCAAAAATGGGGAAAATATTTATATCAATTTTAACAAACATAACCTTATTAAACTCCAAAACCTGACAGGTAGACAACCACACATACATATAACCCCACTTTTAGGTTTTTATTAAAGCGATTAGGAATAAAATGTTTTTATTTAAGCATACAATAACCATTATTATACATAAACATTTATCAAATAGAAAAAAATCACATCATATTGGCACGTATATTATACCCAACTAAAAAAAATCTAATATTAATAAAGGAAATATCTAAAAAACCGTTAATAAAAGTAAAATATAAGTTGCCCAAATTAATAATAATGATAAAAAAACATGGAATGTACCCCCTTTAATCGAATCAATTTATAACTCGGTAGTAATATTATTAGTGAGAGCTTGAACTCGCTTTGCATTGCAACTTTTACACAAAACATGATCATCCAATGGGTAACAACCTCTCCCTTCAGCTTCTGATGATAAAACCAAGCCACAATCCTAAAATAAACAATATTTTTATATAATTCAAGTTAATAAACAACAATTACCTCGCATTTATAACATTGTATATGAAAACTCCTATCCAATGCGACCACACGAACTGTTTCATCTTGCCCAGGTTCTGGCATAATAGGAAAATTGCAAACGCAACATTTTGGGGCGAATTTTCTTTAAAAAAAGTTATATAAAAACGAAGAAATTAAGAAAATGTTGTAAATTTACTTGTGAAAGTCTTCAATGCAATGAATTTGGTTGGTTGCATCAACAGTGAAAGGAATCCCATCGAGACTTTTACCACAAATAACGCAACAAAAACATTTTGGGTGATATGGTTTTCCGGTTGCGCGTAAAATCCGATCGAGGATTGGTTTTGTGCATACGCTACATTTCTCCAAAGTATTCTAAAACGGTATATTAAAAAACTAGTTTCACGTTTTTATGCTATTTTTTTGTAATTCGCGTTTTTATTCTCTCTTTTTTAATAAAAATAAAATAAATTTTGACAGTTTAGGAAATTTTTTTTATGTAGCAGTTGGTAACACTTAAAAATAGAAATTTGAATTGACAGTTAGAGGTTGTCAAAACACAAAATGTATTTACTTGAAAAAAACGTTCCTGAAATAAGAGAAACTGCTCGGAGTTGTATTGAAACTACTTCCAGAGACGTCCCATGAAAGGTAGGAACAATTTTTACCGTCGCGAATTACAAAAAATTAATTTATTTATAAATTATAAAAAGTGAGGTTAAATTTTAATTTTTACCATGTAATCTTCTTTGCAATACGGTTTCCCTCTCAAAGCATAAAACGGTTTTCCTTGTAAATTAATCGCGCATGCATTGCAAGTAAAACATTTCGTGTGATAAATTTTATCCATCGCCGTACACCCGTTATTTTCCCCAATAACCTAAAAATTTCGAATTTATTGAATTCTATTTATATAAAAAATAATTAAATCAAACTTTTTCTCGACATTTAACACAAATTCCATAAAACTCGCCCCCTTCCGATTCACCAACCATCCCTTGCACCAATAAATCAGTTAACGTGTCGACTTCGTGCTCTTTATTGTTTCCGATCCGACTGGCCGATTGACTTGGTCCAGACATGTGGCTGCTACTTCCGCTGTACGGGGCGTACAACGAGTAATTTGAACGCGAAGACATTTGGCTAGAAGGGCGCGGATTAATCGGCTCATAAATTGACTCGTACGTTGAAGACTGCAAAAAATTAATACAAATCATAAATATAATAAATAAAGGTAAGGAATGAATAAAAAATTACTTTTTTATATCAATTAGAACATAAAAATGCGTTAAAATGATTCAAAATACGAAATTAATGGATTTATTTTGTTTAACCTTAAAATTTCAAATTTGTCAGTTGTCATAAAAAATTAATACCAACACAAAAAATTCCCCAAATCAAATAAAAACCAAAAATTTTCGTAATAATCGTTTCGAAATTCATTTATTTTGACTTATTATTATTAAAAAATAGTTAAAAACCAAGGACAGTAGAATCAATAATAAGTCAATAATTTATAACAATATTTAATTTGAAAATAAATAAATGAAAATAAAAAATCGTTGTCGGTAAGTCAGATAACTACGTTTTGTTGTCATATAGTTACGATTTAAATTTGTTAAAACATTTAATTGATTTTTTTTAACCCGATAAATCCAAATGTTGGTTCAAATCAGTTTCAGGAATGACAAGGTAAATGTTTTAATTAATTTGATTAAAAAAATCGAATTAAAATAATTCAAAAACTTATTTCATTTGACACTCAAGAACATAGATATAAAAGTTTACGGAATGCTGATTAAAATAACTCGTTAATTCGTTTTTAAATTTATAAAATTAATTCATACGTTATTAATTTACATTTAAACAAATCAATTGAAACCGTTATTATTAATAAATAAGAAAAAAATCGCTCAAAAATATCTATCCAAATAAAAGTCGATCTATAATTTTTTATATTTGTGTACCAATTCTTAATTGACAGTTTAAACTTTGCTTGAAACCGCGAAAAAAACCTTTAAAAATAAAGTTGTAAAATAAATTTTTATAAAACGATTTCGACGATGTTAAATTAAGTATTGCATTCAATAATTTATAACAATATTTAATTGAAAAACAAATAAATAAAAATAAAAAATCATTGTCGGTAAGTCAGACAACTACGTTTTGTTGTCATCATTAATTGACAGTTTTAATTACTTGAAGTTGCGATTTAAATTTGTTAAAACATTTGAGTGATTTTTTTAACCCGGGGAATCAAAATTTTGGTTCAAATCAGTTTTAGGAATGACAAGGTAAATGTTTTAATTAATTTGATTAAAAAAATCGAATCAAAATAATTCAAAAACTTATTTCATTTGACACTCAAGAACATAGATATAAAAGTTTACGGATTACTGACAAAATAACTCGTTAATCCGTTTTTGAATATATTAATGTGTTGCATATTTTTATTGAATTAAAACTAGAGCTAACACTAGACCTAGACCTAGAACTAGAAATATTCGTGTTTAGTTGTGCGCCCAAAAATAATTTTGATGTTTTTTGAAAGACTTTCGACGCATGGTTAAGAAAAAAACTTTCAGGTGTTAATGCCAACTTTAATTTTGATTATTATATTCATAATCTTGATAAAATAACTTTTAAAATGAGTCCAAACATGATGCACTTATCTCAAAAAACAAAAAAATTCGAACTTTCAACTTTAATTTTGACATATTTGTCAACTTCATAAAAAATCCTTTAAAATGAGTCCAAACTCGACATATTTAACTTTAATATTAATGGAGATATGATCACTTCCGGTTTGAAACGTCAACGTCAATTTTGACATATTTGTCATCTTCATTAAAAAACCTTTAAAATGAGTCTAAACATGATGCATTTATCTCAAAAAACAAAAAAGTTAGAATAAAAACATTAAACCGGAAGTTAGCAATAATGAAGATAGCAATTTAATTTTTAAATATTAATACCAACCTCAATTTTTTTTTTGTATATCTTGTTTTTATGACCAATTTTAAGACATTTTATAAAAATTAAGAATACATCAAAATGACATTGACATTTCAAACCGGAAGTTGGTTATATCTCGCGTAATATTGGAATTAAACGTATCATGTTTGGACTCATTTTAAAGGATTTTTCACGACGATTACAAATATGTCAAAATTGAGGTTGACATTTCTAACCGGAAGTTGACCATAACTTCATTAATATTAAAGATAAATATGTCGTGTTTGTACTCATTTTAAAGGATTTTTAATGAAGATTACAAATATGTCAAAATTGAGGTTGACATTTTACACCTGAAGTTAGTTATCATGTAATAGACAACTTCATGGTGTTCCCACATGATGTATTTTTTATTAAAAAACTAGGTTATCTCGAATAATAACCGAGATAAAATCACTTTAATATTTAAACTGTCAAATTTGACAGATGACATTGACAAGTTGTGTACTAAATTAATCGAATCTTCTCATTAATGTGACATTTAAGTATTAATTCGAGGTTCAATTCACCAATTTGAATGTTAAATGTCAATTTCATTTTCAACCTGTCAAATTTGACATTTACTTGATGACTTAACATTCAATGTGTCATTGTAGAAAATGAAATTTGAACGAATAGAGGAAATAATAATTGTATAAGTAACATTTCCAACTTAATCTGTCACTTTAATTTTTAAACTGTCAAATTTGACACTTGACGTTGTAATATTGAAGATAAATATGTCGTGTTTGTACTCATTTTAAAGGATTTTTAATGAAGATTACAAATTTGTCAAAATTGAGGTTGATATTTTAAACTTGAAGTTAGTTGTCATATAATAGACAAATCGACAACTTCATGGTGTTCCACACGATGTATTTTTTATTAAAAAAAACTAGGTTATCTCGAATAATAACCGAGATAAAATCACTTTAATATTTAAACTGTCAAATTTGACAGATGACATGATGACAGATTGACAAGTTGTGTACTAAATTAATCGAATTTTCTCATTAATATGACATTTAAGTATTAATTCGAGGTTCAATTCACCAATTTGAATGTTAAATGTCAATTTTATTTTCAACCTCTCAAATTTGACATTTAATTGATGCCTTACTGTCATTGTAGAAAAAGAAATTTGAACGAATAGAGGAAATAATAATTGTATAAGTAACATTTCCAACTTAATCTGTCACTTTAATTTTTAAACTGTCAAATTTGACACTTGACGTTGTAATATTGAAGATAAATATGTCGTGTTTGTACTTTAAAAGGATTTTTTTTTCAAATATGTCAAAATTGACGTTGACATGTTATACCTGAAGTTGGTTATCATATAATAGACAACTATAATGGACAACCTCATGATGTATTCTTTATTAAAAAAACCTGTAAAATGTGTTCAAACCTTGAATGTTTTTATAAATCAAGGCGACCGGCCACATCTCGAATTTTCCTAGTGTCATTTTAGCTTAAAACTAACCAATGGCAACCCTTTTTTTTTGCGCTTCATTTTACTCCTCCGAATTAAAAAATAGATTATAATAATATAAAAATTATAGTTTTACGTTAAAATGGATATATTTAAACTTGTTTTATTCGAATTTAAATAAATTGTTAAAATATTCCGAAATACGATTTGTTTGGCACAGATTTTTTTGTTTTTTCGAGGTTGGCAGTATTGAAGTAAAAGTTGCGAAGTGTCAAAGGAGCGAAAAATATTTGCAGAAAATTGGCTAATTTATCGAAATTATGTTAGTTATGCACCGAATTGAACTGAATTTGAGCCCATAACCTGTTGTAATTATTAATTATTTATGCTTCTTAAAGCTTATACAAGAGGAAGAATCACATTCATATTTTTAAACCAACAAACTTGATAAACATAATTCAACACAAACAAAGGTAAGAAATAAACAACAAATCATTTTTGCATTTCAATTAAAACATAAAAATGCGTTAAAATGTTTCAAAATAAGAAATTAAAAAATTTATTTCGTTTAACCTCAAAATGTCGAATTTAGAAATGTCAAAATTAACCTCGAAATGTCAAACGAATTTTTTAATCGATTTATTTTTAAATATATTAATAAAATTACCTGACTGGATGTTCCATACTAAATAAAAAGGTATTTATTTAAATTTGCTTTGTTAATTAGAATAAAAAAAACTCACCGAACCCATCCCGTAATTATTATAATCTTGACTCGGTTGAGTAGCACGACGTAACTCGCTATAACTCGAACTTACAGGTGATGGAGGTGGTGGAAAATCATCCGGAGGTGGTGGAAAATTGGTGTTAACCGTGCATGGTGTGTATTCCGGTAAATTGGATGGTTGAACCGGAGGTGGAGGCGGAGGTAAGTCCTCTAACAAAACGATTTTAGTGAATTAAAACGAATTAAAAAACTTTTTATTACCTCCATTCGCATATAAACTCCCAACGTTGTTATAAACACCTTGAACATTGCTATAAATCGATCGTTCGCCCCCTCGGAACCCCCCAACTTGAACATTACTATAAGTAACTTGCTCCGGCTTCTTATTATAACCTTTTGGAACGAAATTAGTGTTCCCAAACCCGGATGTAGACACAGTTTGGGGGCTACCTCGAACACTTCCTGAAACACTCCCCGTTTGTGATTGAGCCGGGGTTATTGGAGGAGGGGGAGGTGGTAAATTTGAATATTGCCCACTTCCCGGTTCCATTCCAAGTATATTTGCGTAATGATCACTAGAATTTCCATACAAACTACTTTGAGACATGCTCGTTCCTAAAGGAAGTGTGGAAGAATTCGAGGGAGTTTTGCTGTGTTGGACATTTTGGGTTATGTTGGAATAAAAATTAGCCCCACCGGGGCTGTGTAAACGCGATGAATACGAAGGTTCAAGATTTTGTTGGATCGAATACGAATGGGGGACCTAAAATGTTAAATTTTTATTATTAAATTATCTTTTAAATCAACTAAAAGCAATTTAGCACCAAAGGTTGTTGTTTTTTCGGTTTTGGGGGAACAGTGGGTGCTATTTTTTTCCCCGGGGTGCTTTGCTTCTGTAAAGTTGATGGATTCGGAGGTAACTCGGCATTATTAATTAGTTGTAATTCAGCTAATTGTTTATCCAGATCGTCCATTCTAAAACAAATCACGAAATTAATCAATAATTAATCATATTTAACGTTTAAATTAAGTTTTATTTTGAAATTTTTTTGTTCTGGGAAAAAAAGTGAGGTTAGAAGGGCGTAGTTCACTAAATACGTGTTAATTCATCTAATTGTTTATCGAAGTCGTCCATTTTAAACCAAACAACGATTTTAATCAATAATTAATCATATTTTTATTAAGTTAACGTTTAAATTTAGTTTTATTTTGAAATTTTTTTTGTTCTGGTGAAAAAGTGAGGTTAGGAGGGCGTAGTTTGTTAAAAAAGTGTTAAAAAATCGCTCACCTCTCAAATTCTTGTTGATTTCGACTCGATTTGGACGCCCTCGATGTTGGAATGTTGATTTGAAACCGATTTCAATTAGAAAATGATGGTTTAAACTGGAACTCCTTGTTTGTAAGTGATTCATAAGAATTCCAGGGGCGTATTCGAAATGATTTAGAACTTGATTTAAAATTAATTTTAGTTTTATTTTTGATTAATTTGAAAATGACGAAATTAATTAAGCGAAATTTTGTGTTAAATCGATTTACTTTGGGATATTCTCAAAAATAATTAAAAATAATCCCCGAAAAAAGTGTTAATTCTGACCTGGAAAAAGAAAAATCTGGTTCTTATCTTTTTCTGAATTGTTCAACTTACCAAACTGGTAAAAGTTTAAACAGTGAGAGGTAAGTTAAAAAAATTAAAATAAAATTTAATTTTTTATTAATTTACAACAACAAAATCGGGTTAAAACTAAAATTATGTTTTAGAATTAAAAATAAGCTTCGTTTACTTCGAAATTTTGATCGTTAAAGCATTCCGCTTCATAAAAATATCCCCCTTGTTGATTCGATTTGTATAAATCTTCTTTTTCTTCTAAAACTTTTTTCTAAAAGAACAAAATTAACGATTAATCGACATTTTTGTGTGGGAAATTGAAAATCCTTCAAAATAAGTCCAAACACGACTAGGTTATCTCGAATAATAACCGAGATAAAACCACTTTAATATAAATGTCAAATTTGACACATGACATTGACAAGTTGTGTACTAAATTAATGAATGTTCTCATTAATATGACGTTTAAGTATTAATTTGAGGTTAAATTCACCAATTTGTATGTTAAATGTCAAATTTATGTTCAACCTGTCAAATATAACATTTACTTGATGACAACATTTAATGTGTCATTGTAAAAAATGAAATTTGAATATATGAAGGAGATAATAATCGTATAAGTGACATTTCCAACACAATCTGTCACTTTAATGTTTAAACTGTCAAATTTGACACTTGACGTTTATAAGTTGTGCATTAAATTAATCATATTTTATCACCAATATGACATTTAATTGTTGTTTTGAGGTTTAAATCACCAATTTGAATGATAAATGTCAATTTTACTTTCAACCTGTCAAATTTGACATTTACTTGATGACTTAACATTTCATGTGTCATTGTAGAAAATGAAATTTGAATATATGAAGGAGATAATAATCGTATAAGTGACATTTCCAACTCAATCTGTCACTTTAATGTTTAAACTGTCAAATTTGACACTTGACGTTTATAAGCTAAACACTAAATTAATCATATTTTATCGTCAATATGAGATTTAATTGTCAATTTGAGGTTAAATTCACCAATTTGAATGTTAAATGTCAAATTTATGTTCAACCTGTCAAATATAACATTTACTTGATGACAACATTTAATGTGTCATCGCAAAAAATGAAATTGGAGCGAATGGCGGATACGATTATAATTGTATCAGTGACATTTCCAACACAATCTGTCACTTTAATGTTTAAACTGCCAAATGTGACACATGACATTGACAGGTTGTGTACTAAATTAATGAATGTTCTCATTAATATGACGTTTAAGTATTAATTTGAGGTTAAATTCACCAATTTGAATGTTAAATGTCAATTTTATTTTCAATATGTCAAATTTGATGTTTACCTTGAAATTTAATATGTAGAAAATTAAATTTAATGTTTAAACTGTCAAATTTGACATTTGACGTTTACAAGTTGTGTACTAAATTAATTTTTTTAATCGTTTAAGAATTTGAGGTTTAATTTCCCAATTTGAGTGTTAAATGTCAATTTTATGTTCAACCTGTCAAATTTGACATTTACTTGATCACAACAATTAATGTGTCATTGTAGAAAATGAAATTGGAACGAATGGCGGAGATTATAATTGTATAAGTGACATTTCCAACACAATCTGTCACTTTAATGTTTTAACTGTCAAATTTGACACTTGACGTTTATAAGTTGTGCACTAAATTAATCATATTTTATCACCAATATGACATTTAATTGTTGATTTGAGGTTTAAATCACCAATTTGAATGATAAATATCAATTTTATTTTCAACCTGTCAAATTTGACATTTACTTGATGACTTAATATTTAATGTGTAATTGTAGAAAATAAAATTTAAACGAGTTGGAGAGATAATAATCGTATAAGTGACATTTGCAACTTAATTTGTCACTTTAATGTTTAAATTGTCAAATTTGACACAAACTGTCAAAATTATTTTTAAACAAGCGTATCTCGGTTGTTTTTAAAGATAACCCCATCGTGTTTGGGCTCGTTTTAAAGGACTTTTCGCCGCGATTACGAATTTAACTTCCAAAATAGTACTTAATTATATAAAAATTGAGATTTTACTTTCAACCTGTCAAATTTGAGATTCATCTAAAAACTTAATATCGATTGTGTCAATATAAAAGCACAAATTTGATGAAAAAATAATCGTATTTTGATTAAAAAATGACATTTCTAACTTAATCCGTCAAATTTGACACAAACTGTCAAAATGATTTTTAAACGATCACATCTCGGTTGTTTTTGAAGATAACCCCGTCGTGTTTGGGGTCGTTTTAAAGGATTTTTCGTCGCGAATACGAATTTAAGTATCAAATATGACACTTAATGATATAAAGATTGACGTAAGTAATGTCAAATTTGACACATGACATTTTTCAAATTGATTGATTGAAATTTTATCATTAATGCGGCATTTAATTATTAATTTAAAGCTAAATTCACCAATTTGAACGTTAAACGTCAAATTATTTTCAACCTGTCAAATTTGACGTTAACGTAAATACTTAATATTCAATGTGTCAATATAAAAAATCAAATATGAAGAAAAAATAATCGTATCGTGATTAAAAAATGACATTTTTAACTTAATCTGTCAAATTTGATACAAACTGTCAAAATAATTTTTAAACAGGCGTTCGCGGTTGTTTTTAAAGATAACCCCATCGTGTTTGGGCTCGTTTTAAAGGATTTTTCGGCGCGATTACGAATTTAACTTCCAAAATGGTACTTAATTATATAAAAATTAAGATTTTACTTTCAACGTGTCAAATTTGACATTCACCTAAAAACTTAATATTGATTGCGTCAATATAAAAACTCAAATTTCATGAAAAAATTATTATATATTGATTAAAAATGACATTTTTAACTTAATGTGTCAAATTTGACACAAACTGTCAAAATGATTTTTAAACAAGCTTATCTCGGTTGTTTTTGGAGATAACTTCGTCGTGTTTGGGCTCGTTTTAAAGGATTTTTCGGCGCGATTACGAATTTAATGATAAAAATTATATAATAAAAAAATTACCCTTGATCCTTTTTTATTGTGGGCTATGCAAAAGGTGCAAACTTGTCGGTGGTTATTAGGCGATTGGGTCGCGTCGCTTAGTTGTTGCAATCTTAGGCAAGGTTGTTCAATCCCTCCTTGAACACAAAAATAAATTTAAAAGAAATTTTTAAAGTCCTTTTTTACCTGCAACCAGCTGCGTCCCCAAATGCGCGATGTAACTTGATGCCAATCTTAGCGTTTCTATTTTACTCAACTTCCGGTCTTTCGGTTCGGTTGGGATTAAGTGTCTTAAGGTGGTAAAAGCCGAGTTTACACTACAAGATTTTTTTGTTAAAATTTTAATTTCGATTAATTTAATTCTTACCTATGCGTTCTATCTCTTTCTCGCGCGTTCGCTTGAGTTCTTTGTTTCACATTTTCCCCCCTTTTCTTTTTTGGGTTATCGCAAAAATCGTCCATTGCGTTTACGTTAAATGGATGGAAATAATCCATTTTATTTTATATTAGTTAATTGTAATTTTGTTATGCGACGAAATCTTGTGTATTACGAAGCCTCTTGGTTGGTGTTAAATACCGAAACGGCCCGGATTTACGTTTTCGAGAGCAACAAGTGTCCCCGGATGACGGCTTTAATGAGTTTTACAGATGTTTCAGTTTCAAAGTTATTTTTAACGATTTTTAAGAAAAAAATTTTTTTTTTTATATAATTAAAATTTTTTATTATTAAACCAAAGCAATTTTTAACAAACATAATCGTAATCGGCACAAAAAATCCTTTAAAACGACACCAAACACGATATATCCACTTTAAAAAACAAAAAAGTTAAATTAATTTTGACAGGTGACGTTTCGATTTTTAGGTTATGTTTGGCAACGAAATCGGCGATATCTCCGTTGTTTTTGGGGGTAACCCCATCGAGTTTGGTGTCGTTTTGAAGAATAATTCGCGAGGATTCTAATTTTTTAATAAAAAAAAAAATTTTTTTATTATTAAACCAAAACAATTTTTAACAAACATAATCGTAATCGGCACAAAAAATCCTTTAAAACGACACCAAACACGACATATCCACTTTAAAAAGCAAAAAAGTTAAATTAATTTTGACAGGTGACGTTTCGATTTTTAGGTTATGTTGGGTAACGAAATCGGCGATATCTCCGTTGTTTTTGGAGGTAACCCCGTCGAGTTTGGGGTCGTTTTAAAGGATTCTTCGCGAGGATTCTAATTTTTTAATAAAAAAAAAATTTTTTTTATTATTAGAACAAAACAATTTTTAACAAACATAATCGTAATCGGCTCAAAAAATCCTTTAAAACAACACCAAACACGACATATTCACTTTAAAAAACAAAAAAGTTAAATTAATTTTGACAGGTGACGTTTCGATTTTTAGGTTATGTTTGGTAACGAAATCGGCGATATCTCCGTTGTTTTTGGGCTTAACCCCGTCGAGTTTGGTGTCGTTTTAAAGAATACTTCGCGAGGATTCTAATTTTTTAATAAAAAAAAAGTTTTTTATTATTACACCAAAACAATTTTTAACAAACATAATCGTAATCGGCACAAAAAATCCTTTAAAACGACACCAAACACGACATATCCACTTTAAAAGACAAAAAAGTTAAATTAATTTTGACAGGTGACGTTTCGATTTTTAGGTTATGTTTGGTAACGAAATCGGCGATATCTTCGTTGTTTTTGGGGGTAACCCCATCGAGTTTGGTGTCGTTTTGAAGAATAATTCGCGAGGATTCTAATTTTTTACTAAAAAAAAATTTTTTTTTATTATAAAATTTTTTATTATTAAACCAAAACAATTTTTAACAAACATAATCGTAATCGGCTCAAAAAATCCTTTAAAACAACACCAAACACGACATATTCACTTTAAAAAACAAAAAAATTAAATTAATTTTGACAGGCGACGTTTCGATTTTTAGGTTATGTTTGGTAACGAAATAGGCGATATCTCCGTTGTTTTTGGGGGTAACCCCGTCGAGTTTGGTATCGTTTTAAAGGATTTTTCGCAAGGATTCTAATTTTTTAATAAAAAAAAATTTTTTTTATTATTAGAACAAAACAATTTTTAACAAAAAAATAATCGTAATCGGCTCAAAAAATCCTTTATAACAACACCAAACACGATATATCCACTTTAAAAAACAAAAAAGTTAAATTAATTTTGACAGGTGACGTTTCAATTTTTAGGTTATGTTTGGTAACGAAATCGGCGATATCTCCGTTGTTTTTGGAGGTAACCCCATCGAGTTTGGTGTCGTTTTAAAGGATTTTTCGCGAGGATTCTAATTTTTTAGTCTTTTGCGACATCAAATTGAAGCGCGACTAATACATAAGTTAAAATATTCGCGAAAACCGGGCCGGCGATTCCCAAATCGATGTTAAAAACGCCACTAGCCGTTAACGGGCGATGAATTTTTAATTTATGCACGAAAATTCGGATTTGTTGGTGCTCCTCAGGTGTGGTAATCTTCGTGGCAAACTCCAATAAGAAATCGATTAAGTTTTTAACGACGTTTTGGAGTTGTTGGGCGTGCTTTAAGAAGGTTAATAACCCAATTGTGTGTACTGTTACGAAAATAATGTTTAAAATATTGATCGTTTTAGCGATTTCCGAAGTAAAATCGTAAACCAAATACAAAATAACCGCGTACCAATTAATAATCAACGCCGATAACTCCAAAATGATGTGTAATAAGAACTGCGGATCCAAACAATCATTAATTTCGTAACTTAACAAGCTAATATCTTCGTGTAAACACCTCAAATACTCGATTATTTCGGCGATTGTAAATTTATTAATACTTTTTGGCGCCCCATGGTGTTCGTTGCAAATTTTGTATCGAAAAAACCCGAAAAATTCGGCTTCCTTCGATGACTCATCGACATCTTTTAGGGGATTTTGAGGTTCAAAATTTAACGAGGTCGATGTGATCTTTAAAAAACACCCCGACATTCCAACGATGATCGACGTTAAATTAATAAAGATTATGTGTAACCCAAAAAATAAATTAATCGTGAATTGGTTCAAATAAAACTTGTAATCAATGAAATGTGTCAAATAATTTTCGGCGGAATCTAACCAAAAAATAATGACATATTGCGTCATTAAAACACCAAAAAACACGATTATCGTTAAATATTGCACTTTAAAGATTCCAATTAAAGCGCTTTGACACAACAAATCGTTTTCGTTTCGCATCGAAACCAATTTATTTAGCGTTTTTGTGAATCTCGGAAATCGGATTATGTTGACGAAATTTAATAATACGATAAAAATCGAGTATAAAATGTCGTTTATGGCGTTTAAAACTGCGTGTAGTGATTTTCCTTTGTATATTTTGAAGATGTTTAATATTTCTGTGGTGAAAATTAATTCGATTGACATTAAAATGACAATTAAAAACGAATAAATTAATAATGGCGGTGATAATTCGAATTTGCACCGAAAGATGTCGCCGGTTTCTTTTTGATTATTCTCTTCGATTTTCTTTGGGTGTTTCGAAATTATCGGGAATAATCCGAAAATTCGCAACAAATTAAACGTTGGGCTTAAAACTTTGCACAAACACAAACGATTTTGTTGTGGTAAAATCGATTTTTGTTTATTTGTTGTATTTATTGTATCGTCGATTGGTTTAACAGTTACGTTCTTTTTTATGGTCATTTTGACACTATTTGTATTCAAATGCGGATTTACTTCAAATTATACGTTTTTATACTAAAAGAAAGGTAATCAAAATTACATTTTTAAATAATAAATGATGATTATGTTGATATAAGATTTTAGGAGAGATGTAATTTTGAAATTTCATTATTAAATCAATAATGATCATTTCTAAGTGAAGTGATTATTCATAATTAAATTTTTAAATTATTTATTGTTAAATTAAATTATTTTAATTTTGACGGCCTAAAGTGGCGCCATCTCTTAGTTGCTATTTAGTAATCTGCAATCTTTTTTGTGTTGAGCATAAAATTTATTCATTGTGGGTAAAAGAAACCCATAAAACGTTTGTTGCAACTCTTAATTCTTAATTTTATCGTTTAAAATTGTCACAAAAATTCATTTTAATTTTTTTGCAGATAATAAACTGAGTTGGGACATAACCTCAATCTTTTTTGATGAAAAAAACATCAATTACGTGGAAGAACGATATCCAACATCAAAAGTAAGTCAAAATCTCCCAATTAAGTAAACTATTAAGATCAAAAACAATTTTTAATGATTTTAAAATTAAATAATTCTATTTGTTACGATTTTAAGGTGGCGCCATCTCTTAGATGACGTTTAGTATTCTTGCATGTTTTCTGTACACAACTTATAATTTATTAATTTTGCTTCAAAAAGTATCTTAATCGCCGAAGAAATAACCACAAAACGTTTGTTATATCCCTTATTCTTTAACTTTATCGTTTAAAAGTGTCACAAAAAGTAATTTAAGTGTTTTCCTGGATAATAAGTTGGTTGGGACATAACCCCAATCTTTTTTGATGAAGAAAACATCGATTACGTTTAAAAAAGGTATCCAACATCAAAAGTAAGCCTAAAACCTTTCAATTAAGTAAATAATTAAAATCAAAAACAATTTTTAATGATTTTTAAAATTAAATAATTCTAATTGTTACGATTTTAAAGTGGCGCCATTTCTTAGATGACGTTTAGTATTGTTGTATGTTTTCTGTACACAACTTATAATTTATTAATTTTGCTTCAAAAAGTGTTTTAATCGCCGAAGAAATAACCACAAAACGTTTGTTATACCCCTTATTCTTTAACTTTATCGTTTAAAAGTGTCACGACAAATTAATTTAAGTGTTTTCTTGGAAAATAAGTTGGTTGGGATATAACCTTACTCTTTTTTGATGAAGAAAACATCGATTACGTTTAAAAAAGATATCCAACATCAAAAGTAAGTCTAAAACCTTTCAATTAAGTAAATAATTAAAATCAAAAACAATTTTTAATGATTTTAAAATTAAATTATTGTAATTGATACGATTTTAAAGTGGCGCCATCTCTTAGATGACGTTTAGTATTCTTGCATGTTTTCTGTACACAACTTATAATTTATTAATTTTGCTTCAAAAAGTGTCTTAATCGCCGAAGAAATAACCACAAAGCGTTTGTTATACCCCTTATTCTTTAACTTTATCGTTTAAAAGTGTCACGAAAAATTAATTTAAGTGTTTATGTGCAAAATAAGTTAGTTGGGATATAACCTTACTTTTTTTTGATGAAGAAAACATCGATTACGTTTAAAAATGATATCCAACATCAAAAGTAAGTCTAAAACCTTTCAATTAAGTAAATAATTAAAATCAAAAACAATTTTTAATGATTTTTAAAATTAAATAATTCTAATTGTTACGATTTTAAAGTGGCGCCATTTCTTAGATGACGTTTAGTATTGTTGTATGTTTTCTGTACACAACTTATAATTTATTAATTTTGCTTCAAAAAGTGTTTTAATCACCGAAGAAATAACCACAAAACGTTTGTTATATCCCTTATTCTTTAACTTTATCGTTTAAAAGTGTCACAAAAAGTAATTTAAGTGTTTTCGTGGATAATAAGTTGGTTCGGACATAACCCCTATCGTTCTTGATGAAGAAAACATCGATTACGTTTAAAAAAGATATCCAACATCAAAAGTAAGTCTAAAATCTTTCAATTAAGTAAATAATTAAAATCAAAATCAAGTTATAAATTAATTTTTAATTACTTTAAATTTAAAAATCATAGTTAGATTGGTTATCAAAGTGCGCCATCTCGTGGTTTAATTTTGTATTATTACACGTCTGTTTTGCAATTGAATTTTTATAATTAATGAATTTTTGTTGATATTAATCGCTTATTTAAATGAAATCATCGCAAAACGTTTATAAAAATCATATTTACTTAATTTAGGAGGTATAAAATAAATTTCTTCATAAACATAACCTCAACTTATTTGTTTGTAAACAAACGTCATTTAAGTTCTACAAAGGTGTTTAAATCACTCGTTTAAGTAAGTAGCTACGATTAAAATCAATTATTGGATAAAATTTGTATTGTTATTGATGTAAATTTCGATTATAAAGTATTAATTACTTTTACAGAGAGCTGAGAGGAGTAAGTTTTTTGGAAAGTATTGGTGAGCATCAATATGATGTTATAAATGATTTTGAGGATGAATTGAATAAAGTTGTGTTGGATTTTAAGAAGAACTTGAAGAATTTGACGTAATGAGGTAAGTTTTTAGGTCACTACGATCGATTAATGGAGTTGTAATTTGCCAATTATGGCTCAAACTTTGAGTTAATATTTATTAAGTTATTTGTACTAATCATATTATGGTAAGCAATCCTTTATTGGTTAAATTCGAGCTTTATTAAGATAAAAGGAGATATAACCTCAATTTATTTTTTAGTTTTAAAAGAAAACCTCGGTTTAATTTAATTAAGTTAACAAGGTACTTCATATCAAAAGATTTATTCGATTAAATACATAATTTAGTTAAAAATTATTTAAATTTTAATTTATTTTTGACACTTGTATTAAGGCGCCATCTTTTGGTTTTAATCAATACTATTCTAGTTTCATCATATTTCGGTAATTAATTAAAAAAAAATTAATTAATTTAAAATTGGGGTCAAAATCGAATTAAAATTGGAAATAATAATTAATAATAATAATTATTACATTAATTGTTTTTAATAATTATTAATTAAAAGAAATAATTTAATTTTTTATAGTTACCTAACTTCACTTCATAGTGTCATTTTACGAAAAATGTCATTACAAATTTTTTCGTAATATATTTCGTTTTTTCGCTTAATTAAGCCATATGTTGAGTTATTTGAAGTAATATCAACGATTTACGTAAGTTTGACTCTCATGTCACATACATATTTAAGTTAATTAGAAAATATTTTAACTTTTGGGAAAATTGAGGTTATGTTTTTTATCAACAAATTTATTTTTTATTAATGTCCAAATTATTACGCTAAGTTCTTACAATATTCTCTATCTGCATTACTAGGCCAATCGCATATGAAACTTTGCGTGTGAAAAACTAATCCGTCTCTGCATTGGAAGAATGTTGGTTTTCCATGAACGCATCGGTAATACTGCGAAGATAAAAAGGTTAGTACTTATTATTAATTATTTTGATTAAGAAATAAACTTACTATAGTACAATCTTTATCAGGGACAAAATCTTTTCCGTCGCAATTAATTTCGTTTCCAGTTAGAACCTCATTTCCGGGTTTATTAATATTTTCGGTTGTTATTTTTTCAGTTGTTGGTGTTGGTGAGGTTATCTTTTGTGTTGTGGATGGCGTGGTACTACTTTGGGGTGATTGCCAACTTCCTGTTGTGGTGGTAACAGTTCCATCAGAGGAAGTACTTGGAGGTCTTGCCCATTCAGGCTTAAAAAAATTAATTTAATTATTACTTAATTGATTAATTAATTATAATTATTACCCTTGGTGTTGTTGTTAAAGTTGGTTCTGGAACATTATATCCTTTCATATTAGCATATAAAATGTGCATTAAAACGTTTTGTGGTCCACATAACCCATGGAAATCATCCATATCAATAGCCCACGTCATAGCACCTCCATATCCTTTCTCTTTTATAAAATCCATTTTGATTTGGACACTTTTAGGGTCTTCATAACCAACCCATTGGTTACCTTTGTAAGCAAAGGGAACTTTTCCATAATCATCCCATTGAACCACCCATCCAGATTCTTTATTTTGAACCTCAGCGCAAATCTAAAAAATTTAAATGAATTAATTTATTAAGTTAATTAAAAAAATTAAGCTTACTTCATAATAAGCTAAGAATCCAGAAGCGTTTGTGTATTTCCCAGGTTCACCTCCTCCTGCTTCTTTATTAATGTAAGTTCCTAGGTTATAATTTTTGTTGCTATTGCTTAAAGTGAAGGTTCTTCCATAAAAGGGGATCCCGACGATGAGTTTTTTTGGTGAGCATCCGTAATCGACCCATAATTGTAATCCGTCGTTCTAATTTAGAAATTTTTGAACGAATTTGTTTTGTGTTGTAATTTATTACTTACCACGTTTAATTTTTCGTAAGCCCATTGATCGTGGGGGCGCTTATAAAGGGGGCTGTGGGTGTCTGCGAATCCGGCCCAATTTCCGCGGAGGTCGTAGGACATTACGTGGATAGCGTCTAATAATCTTGAAAAGAAATAAATTTTTTGATGACTCGGATAAAGTCGTAAAATTTTTTGGTTATCAAGGTGCCCTTTTTTTAACGTTAATGGATAGAAAATTAAAAATCTTTTAAAATGAACCCAAACTCGACTTATTTATCTCAAGCCGTTATCGAAATATCTTTATTCTTAGCAAAAAAAAAATGGCGTATGTTTGACATTTGACAGTTTATAACCTAATTTTTTTATAGTTTAACATAAACATATCGTGTTTGGTATTAAATTAAAGCATTTTTGATTCTTATTAAGATCATTTCAATATTTATCAAAAAATCGTTAATTTAATTTTGACAGTTGTTAACCTAACTTTTTTATTTTTTAACCCAAATACATCATGTTTGGTATCAAATGAAAGCATTTTTGATTCTTATTAAGATCATTTCAATATTTATCAAAAAATCGTTAATTTAATTTTGACATTTGACAGTTCTACAAAAATTTTTTTATTTATTAACCCAAATACATCATGTTTGGTATCAAATGAAAGCATTTTTGATTCTTATTAAGATCATTTCAATATTTATCAAAAAATCGTTAATTTAATTTTGACATTTGACAGTTCTTAACCTAATTTTTTTATTTATTAACCCAAGTACGTCATGTTTGGTATCAAATTAAAGCATTTCTGATTCTTATTAAGATCATTTCAATATTTATCAAAAAATTGTTATATTTAATTTTGACATTTGACAGTTATTTACCAACTTTATACTTTTTAACCCAAGGGTATCATGTTTGGTATCAAATGAAAGCATGTACATATGTCATCGCATTAATGTAAAAAATATGTTAATGAAAAATGACATTGAATGTGTCACTTCACAAATGTCACTTGTCAAATTAGAAATATTACAAATATAAGCGAAATGACGTTTTAATATGTCACCTGTCATGTTTTTGGATCCGAGTATAAAAAATTGTTAGAAACTGTCAAATGTCAAAATTAATATGTATTCTCTTTTTTTTCTATAAATGTTTTTCTGTTTTTTTTTAATATAAACGGGCAGAAAATTAAAAATGCTTTAAAATGAACCCAAACTCGACATATTTATCTCTAACCGTTATCGAGATATCTTAATTTTTACAAAAAAAAATGGCGATTATTTGACAGTTTATAACCTAACTTTTTTATTTTTTAAGCCAAATACGTCATGTTTGGTATCAAATTGAAGCATTTTTGATTCTTATCAATATCATTTTAATATTTATCAAAATATCGTTAATTTAATTTTGACATTTGACAGCTTCTAACCTAACTTTTTTAGTTTTTAACCCAAATATATCATGTTTGGTATCAAATTAAAGCATGTTTGATTCTTATTAAGATCATACCAATATTTATCAAAAAATCGTTATATTTAATTTTGACATTTGACAGTTATTAACCAGCTTTTTTACTTTTTAACTCAAGGGTATCATGTTTGGTATCAAATGAAAGCATGTATGTTACATGTCATCGCAGGAATGTAAAAAAAATGTTAATAAAAAATGACATTGCATGTGTCACTTCACAAATGTCACTTGTCAAATTAGAAATAGTACAAATATAAACAAAAAGACGTTTTAATATGTCACCTGTCATTTCTTTGACTCCGAGTATAAAAACGTTATTTCAAAAACAACAAAAAAAAACCTAAACATTAAAAAAAAATTTTTTGGTTATAAAGGTGTTCTTTTTTAATATAAATGGTCAGAAAATTAAAAATGCTTTAAAATGAACCCAAACTCGACTTATTTATCTCTAACCGTTATCGAGATATCTTAACTTTTATCAAAAAAAAATTGCGATTATTTGACAGTTTACAACCTAACTTTTTTATTTTTTGAGCCAAATACGTCATGTTTGGTTTCAAATTAAAGCATTTTTGAGTCTTATTAAGATCATTTTAACATTTATCAAAAAATCGTTACATTTAATTTTGACATTTGACAGCTTCGAACGTAACTTTTTCATTTTTTAATCCAAATATATCATGTTTGGTATCAAATGAAAGCATTTTTGATTCTTATTAAGATCAATTCAATATTTATCAAAAAATCGTTACATTTAATTTTGACATTTGACAGTTTCTAACCTAACTTTTTTATTTTTTCACCCAAACATATCGTGTTTGGTATCAAATTAAAGCATTTTTGATTCTTATTAAGCTCATTTCAATATTTATCAAAAAATCGTTACATTTAATTTTGACAGTTTCGAACGTAACTTTTTTATTTTTTAACCCAAACATATCATGTTTGGTATCAAATGAAAGCATTTTTGATTCTTATTAAGATTATTTCAATATTTATCGAAAAATATATCAATTTTCTAAATCTAGTGTTAACATAAATGACTTACTCGCATAATTCTGGGACGTGATATCCTTCTTGCAATCTAAATTTCGCAACGGGAACCGCCATGGTGATTTCCCACCCTTTCCCCTCCTTATCGAACGCCCGTCTTAATTCTTCAACGAAATAAAAGAATCGATCTTTATCGGAGAAGCTTCCTCCTCTATCAGCAGCTCCGGGGTACTCCCAATCCAAATCGAACCCATCGAAATCATACTTTTTCATAAAATTAACAACCGAGGAAATAAAAGAATCCCTTCTTGATTTTTGGGCAACCATAGCCGAGTATTTTTCACCCCCCTCAGCCCAACCCCCAACGGCAACTTGAAGTTTAAGCGAAGGATTTTTTTGTTTTAACCCGGTGAAATTCCTAAATCCGTTTTGATCTGTATCTAATTCAGGGTCAATCACCAAAACAGACCAAGATTTATCATCCACCCCAATAAACGAGTAAATTAAGTGGGTGCAAAGCTCTATCGGGATATCATCTTGGGTGTATCTACCGACATCTGGGCGATAAATCGCCCAATTACTGAAGTAACAAACCGTTCGTGCTGGCGAAGCCTCTAAAAATGAAAAAATTAAGTTTGATTTGGAATAAATTAATTAATTTTACCTCCTTTGAAGAAGAAAGCACTGAATGCAACCAAAATGAATCCAATTTTCATCATGACGTGATGGTTCCTTGGAAATTAACGTCCCACAACAAACAAACTCGGTTTCTTATACATTTCCCCCCACTTTAAAAAGAAACATTATAACATATCGTTTTGGGATGGCACAAAAGCCATCAACCCGATTTAATATGCAACGCGAACCGCGTCCTTAAGAAATGACTCGAACCTAAAAAGAGACCAAGAAAAACGTTTTAAGCGATAAATTATTTATGAGAGGATATTCGAATGCAATTTCTGGTTTGTTTCTTCTTCTTCTTTATCATTTTTCAACGTGATTCTCGTGTTGTCAGGGTCAATGTCACCGCGAACAAGGTGAATAACCACCTTGAAAGATGTAGAAAAAATGTAAATAAGATGTAAATAGCTGGGTTTTAAGAAAAAAAACAAGTTTTTAAAACGATCTTTTAGATTGTAACGGGATTTATGAAAAAAATCGTTTTAGTAATTGGGTTAAGTTCATTAAAAGATTTATTAATGGATCGAAAATTAAAAATGATTTAAAATGAACCCAAACTCGATCTATTTATCTCTAATCGTTATCGAGATATCTTAATTTTTATTAAAAAAAATGGCGGTTATTTGACATTTGACAGTTTCTAACCTAACTTTTTTAGTTTTAACCCAAATATATCATGTTTGGTATCAAACTAAAGCATTTTTGGTTCTTATTAAGATGATTTCAATATTTATCAAAAAATCGTTTTATTTAAATTTTGACATTTGACAGTTTCTAACCTAACTTTTTTATTTTTTAACCCAAATTTGTTATACAACTCTATGAACGTTAGAAATAAAATTAAAATTAGAAACTTGACGTCTCGACGCGCGGCATAACCTCCAAGTTTCTAGTTTTAATATTATTTTTGCTAACAATCATCGTAAAACCCGTCAAAATTGCTTTCATTTGATACCAAACATGATATATTTGGGTTAAAAAATAGAAAGGTTAGGTTATAAACTGTCAAATGTCAAAATTCAATATAACGAAAAAAAAATTTGGTTATAAAGGTGTTCTTTTTTTAACATAAATGAGTAGAAAATTAAAAGTGCTTTAAAATGAACCCAAACACGACTTATTTATCTCTAACCGTTATCGAGATATTTTAATTTTGACCAAAAAAAAAATGGCGATTATTTGACAGTTTATAACCCAACTTTTTTATTTTTTAACCCAAATATATCGTGTTTGATATCAAATTAAAGCATTTTTGATTCTTATTAAGATCGTTTCAATATTTATCAAAAATCGTTATATTTAATTTTGACATTTGACAGTTTATAACCTAACTTTTACCCAAATGTATCGTGTTTGGTATCAAATGAAAGCATTTTTGGTTGTTATTAAGATTATTTAAATGTTTATCAAAAAATGGTTATATTTAATTTTGACATTTGACAGTTATTAACCTAACTTTTTTAGTTTTTGAACCAAGTAAATCGTGTTTGGTATCAAATTAAATCTTTTTTGATTCTTATTAAGATCATTTTAATATTTATCAAAAAATCGTTATATTTAGTTTTGACATTTGACAGTTTCTAACCTAACTTTTTTATTTTTTAACTCAAACATATCGTGTTTGGTATCAAATCAAAGCGTTTTTGATTCTTATTAAGATCGTTTCAACATTTATCAAAAATCATTATATTTAATTTTGACATTTGGCAGTTTCTAACCTAACTTTTTTATTTTTTAACCCAAATATATCATGTTTGGTATCAAATTAAAACATTTTTGATTCTTATTAAGATCATTTCAATATTTAAAAAAAAATAGTTTCATTTAATTTTGACATTTGACAGTTTATAACCTAACTTTTTTATTTTTCAACCCAAATATATCATGTTTAGTATCACAGGAAAGCATTTTTGAATCCTATTAAGATCATTTCAATATTTAAAAAAAAATAGTTTCATTTAATTTTGACATTTGATAGTTTATAACCTAACTTTTTTATTTTTGAACCCAAATATATCGTGTTTGGTATCAAATTAAAGCATTTTTGAATCACATTAAGATCATTTCGGTATTTTTCAAAAAATCGTTACATTTAATTTTGACATTTGACAGTTTATAACCTAACTTTTTTATTTTTTAACCCAAATATATCGTGTTTGGTATCAAATTAAGGAATTTTTGATTCTTATTAAGATCATTTCAATATTTAAAAAAAAATAGTTTCATTTAATTTTGCTATTTGACAGTTTATAACCTAGCTTTTTTTTTTATTTCTGCTGACAATCATTGTAAAAACCGTCAAAATTGCTTTCATTTGATACCAAACATGATATATTTGGGTTAAAAATGGAAAGGTTAGGTTATAAACTGTTAAATGTCAAAATTAAATACAACAAAAATTTTGGTTATAAAGGTGTTCTTTTTTTAACGTAAACGGGTAGAAAATTAAAAATGCTTTAAAATGAACCCAAACTCGACTTATTTATCTCTAACCGTTATCGAGATATTTTAATTTTTACCAAAAAAAAAATGGCGATTATTTGACAGTTTATAACCCAAGTTTTTTATTTTTTAACCTAAATACGTCATGTTTGGTATCAAATGAAAGCATTTTTGATTCCCATTAAGATCATCTCGATATTTTTCAAAAAGCGTTACATTTAATTTTGACATTTGACAGTTTCTTGCCTAACTTTTTTATTTTTGAACCCAAATATATCGTGTTTGGTATCAAATTAAAGCATTTTTGATTCTTATTAAGAACATATCAATATTTAAAAAAAATCGTTACTTTTAATTTTGACATTTGACAGTTTATAACCAAACTTTTTTATTTTTTAACCCAAATATATTGTGTTTGGTATCAAATTAAAGCATTTTTGATTCTTATTAATGTCATTTCAACATTTATCAAGAAATCGTTATATTTAATTTGACATTTGACAGTTTTTAACCTAACTTTTTTATTTTTTAACCCAAACATTCATCTTCATCATTTTTCAACGTGATTCTCGTGTTGTCAGGGTCAATGTCACCGTGAACAAGGTAAATAACCTTTAAAGATGTAAATAACTCGGATTTAAGAAAGAAAAACAAGTTTTTAAAACGATCTTTTAGATTCTAACGGGATTTATTAAAAAAAATTTAGTAATTGGGTTAATTAGATTAAAAAATTCCTTTTTTGTTTATTTTTTTTTATTTTTTGACTTAAATCTAAAAACAACATTTAATATTAATTTGTTTAGTAATAATAATAATTTTTTCGTTTAATTTTTTGATATGTACAACTTTTTTTTAATCAATTACAATAATTTCTTTGAGGTTATAACTTCTTGAACGTACTTACAATATAGTTTTAGTTACTTTAAATATATTTCATCTGAAAAAGGCACATTTAAAAATATAAAATCGGATAAATTTTTTTTATGCATTCTCTTTAAACATAAAATATTAAAATACACTCTTATTTCGACCTTTGAATTTAATTTAATTAGAACGCTATCTTTAGTAGAATAGATCACAATATAATCATGTATAAAGTGCGTTTTATACTTCAGGTAGATTTGCATTAATTAAAAAATACTTCCTCCATGTTTTTCTTTAATTTATCTTAATTACACATCGAAAATGTTAATTTTTGGCACAAATTCCTCATTTTGAGCCAATCTCATTATTTATTCTCAATCAATAATTGTAATTGCAACACCAAGTCCCTGGCTAACCTCAAAACAGCTGACGCGTCGTGACGTTCCGCCATTTCTAAAACACAACAAGATTACCAACTTAAAATTAATCCAAAAAAATCCCCCAAACCGTTAAAAAACTTAATTATATCAGTAAAATCCATCCCATTACTCAAAATAATATCCCGATAAGTCTCCAACAAAGCCAACGCTAAAAACAACACAAATTGGCCGGAAGCGACTTCCCTAGCCGCCCAAATCGTCTCCCACGTCGCGTAAACGTCGTCGTAAACCATCTCGCGCTTAAAATCCAACAAAAACCATCGGTAGCAGAAGTAAAAGTGGGTGTAATCGCCGTGAGATTGCATTAATTCGTAGATTTCGGCGTCGAGAATTTGGATTAGCGAGCGCATATTCGCAAAGTGACAGTCCATGGCGTTTCCGCTTGGAAAATTTTCGACCATGCGCTCCATCAGGCGGCAAAAACAGGCGTACGTTAAGCTTTCGTCGTTGAAAATGACGAGAAGCGGCGCTACCAAATCGCACATTCCTTGCATGTAACCGATTTCGAGATGTTCCCAAACGTAACTGGAAAAAAAAATCAAAAAGTTTATTTATAATAACGTTGACAGCTGTCAAAATTAATTTTCCAATAGCCAAATATGTCACTTTTGACAGTTCATAGAAAATAAAATAACGTCAAATTGACAAATTGACAGTTTGCACGGTGTCATGTTAATTATAGCCAATATGGCGGTTGCAACGACAACAAGTTGACAAGAATGTTGAATTTGACAGTTCAAAGAAAGTCAACTTGATTAAAATAACTGAGTGTTAGAAATATTTGATATTAGATATACAGTACAGCTTTTAGATAATAGATGGCGTGTTTGACTTTTTTTTTAACTAGCCGCCATTTTAACTCGAAAGTCAAGCGGGAAATTTAAAACTATTGCGCCAAAATTCCTTTCTTTTTTTCTCGTGGTACTCTGAAGAGTCGAAAGCCCTTCTTACTGCAATTTTTGCAACTCTAAAGGCAACAAGACGGCAATATTTTTGTAAATAAGTGGTGAGATGCAGTGACAAGCAAAGACAGGGACAAGAAATGTCCCCAATTGATTTCAAGTATGTCTAAATGTGTGTCTAAATATCCTCAAATGTTTTCAAGTGTGTCCAACTGACTCCATGTTTGTCTAAATGTCGCCAACTGGCTTCAAATGTGTCTAAATGTGTGTCTAAACATTCCCAAGTGTGTCTAAATGTCCCGGAGTGATTTCAAGTATGTCTAAATGTGTGTCTAAACATCTCCAAACCATATCAAGTGTATCAAAATGTGTTCAACTGATTTCAAGTATGTCTAAATCTGCAAAAGTGATATCAAGTGCGTCTAAAAGTGTGTCTAAACATGTCTAAATGATTTGACATGTATCTAAATGTGTGTTTAAACACCATTAAATGATTTCAAGTTTGTCCAAATATGTCTAAATGTTTCCAAGTTATTTCAAGTGTGTCTAAATGTGTGTCTAAACATACCAAAATGATTTTAAATGTATCTAAATGTGTGTTTAAACACCATTAAATGATTTCCAGTGTTTCCAAATATGTCTAAATGTTCCCAAGTGATATCAAGTGTGTCTAAACATCCCCAAATCATTTCAAATATTTCTAAATGTGTGTTTAAACACCATTAAATGATTGCAAGTGTGTCCAAATATGTTTAAATGTTCCCAAGTGATTACAAGTGTGTCTAAATGTGTGTCTAAACATCCCCAAATCATTTCAAATATTTNTAATATTTAGAAGAAGTCGTTTAATTTCTTCATTAACAACATCGACGAGAAAAAGAATCGTAATAAAATAAACACGATGTTTTTTTATCTATAAAGGGTCGGGCCTAGTAGAAAATAAACTCCGCCTCGTTGCTTCCGAACGTCCGTCGTCTGCGCCCCTCAGAAACTGACCGACCTGGTAAAGTGGGCTCTTAACTAAAACAGATAGCGCCAACTTCAAGTTGGTCGATAACACAACTACCATCATCCTCATTTACCCACAATTCTCGATTGTGTCAACGTCAAAATGGCAGTGGTAAGTAAAAAAGCATTAAAAATCGTTAATTTAACAATAAATAAATAAGAAATAGCGTTAAAATCGTATAAATAAACAAATTCGCTTTAAAATGAACCCAAATGTTTAAAAATTCGTGAAATGATGATCGCGATTTTAACCGATCGTTGACTTAACCTCCAAAAAAAATTTTTTTGAGTCTGGTTGAAACACAAGTTAAAAATCTTGTGGATTCCAGACGAAAGCGGCCCCCGCGGCGAAGCCCCAAGCTAGGAAGCAACATATCCGCGGAAAAGGGATCAAAAAGAAGAAGGTAGCGCTTAAATTTATGGTGGATTGCACTCATCCGGTTGAAGATAACATCTTGGATGTCGCAAATTTTGTAAGAATGAAATAATTTTAGTTAATTCTTTAATAAAACTTGATTGTTTTAGGAAAAATATCTCCTTGAAAGGATCAAGGTGAGTGGAAAGACCGGAAACTTGGGGAATGCAGTCTCTTTATCGAGGGAGAAGCAAACCAAGTTAGTTTTGAACTCTGAAATACCATTTTCGAAGCGTTATTTGAAGTATTTAACGAAAAAGTACTTGAAGAAACAAAATTTGAGGGATTGGTTGCGCGTTGTTGCCAATGGAAAGGATAGCTACGAGTTGCGTTACTTCCAAATCAATAATCAAGAGGATGATGATGAAGATGATAACGAATAAATTTAATTTGGAGTGTTATTTTGATTAAAAAGTTTGTTTTTGATCAATTGATTTGTTTATTACACACTAAAACTTGAAAATTCCAAATATGTAATCCATGAAAAACATTTCCTATGAATTCCTTCCAAATTAGTACTTAATGGAATAAGGTTAATTAAAAATTCTTTAATGAAAACGAATTTTTACTGTAAGTATTCTTGTTCTAGCCATTTTATTAATAATTTTCAGTTAAAGTAAGGTTCTTGGATGTTACAAAAAGGTATTAATTTAATTTTATTGGTTAAAATTACTGTTTATAACGTTGGAGTTAATTGTGGTGAAAAAGATTTAAATAAAACCTGATGATGTAAGATTTTTTCATATCCTTGAACGCGCGACTCATCACGTTTTTACATTTTTTTTAATAAAACGACGTTTAAGGATGTTCCACAACAACAAAAAAATCAATATTTTATTATTAAAGATAATAAAAATGATTTTATTGGGTCTTAATAGTATATAATTTCATTCTTAAAGCTTTTATTTGCTTAAATGTTTTTGTCATCATTAAGAACCGGTTTTTTTATTCATTTTTGTATGATTTAATCCTAGTTTCCCCGAATAATATCCAAGTCTTCGCACGTTTCTTGTAGAGGAAAGAGCTGAAATTCGTGACACACAAGAAACCACTTTCACTTGAAACGACTTCCACGTTAAAGAAAAAACCTGTTTAAATCTCCTTTTACTATCAACTAAACGCAGTAAAGTTTGATTTAAAATGGCTAAATTAATATTTTTGGTGAGTTAAATATAAATAATTATTAATTAAACTAAATAATTAATTTTTATATTCCCAGGTATTAATTTTCGGTTCATTCTCTTCAATAAGCTGCGATATCTCCGAATTATTACCACCTTTAAAAGAGAGTGAAGCCCCAAAAACACCCTACGCGTTCGGTTACGCCGCTGGGCGTTATCCAGGTCATATTGACAGAACTCATTCCGAAATTAGTGATGGTAACACGGTACAAGGTAAGTTTTAATCTTTAAAAAAGAAGAAATTTAAAAAGAAATTTGTTTAAAAGGTTCGTTTTCCTATGTTGACCCAAACTACAAAATACGCACGGTTAATTATGTCGCTGATGAACACGGCTTTCATCCCAACTCCAATTTCGCGGGTGCTGAAGACACCCAAGCTGTGGCTTACGCCAAACAAAAACATTTACAAGATTTTAATAACATAGCGTACGCCCATCAAACTGGGAATGTCCCGATTCCGGGGCAAACCCAAGCTTATTTAAACGTTGCCCAAAAACACAACGATCTTTATCAAAAGATTGCGGAGGAACATGCTCGAATCGCCGCCGAGCGACAATCTGAAGTTGCCACTAATAATTATAAGTTTTAACTTAACGGGTTTATTATGTAACGATGTATAAATTAAAAAAGGATTTTTATTTAATCCTAATGATCGAATAACTCCTTGTTTATGATCACAATTTCCGCAATCCTAATTCTTCAAAAAAATTCGTTATAACCTCACTTTTTCCACAATGACATTTCGGTGCAAAAATGGCGCAAAAATATTGATGATTTAATTTAACCAAAAAAGGATTATTAATTAAAATTTTTATAATTTTTAAAATAATTTGGGTTATTTTATAATAATATTAATTTTTACTTTAAAAATTAATTTATTCTTATTTAATACAAAAAAAAATTCAATAGATGGCGCTAATGTTTTCTACGTTACCGACCAGTTAGAATTTGACAGTTTCGTTTTAACCCCAAAAAGTGGAAAAATTAATCGCTTTAATCAACAAATAAATTAATTTTTATTTAATACAAGTGATTTCTCATCGATCCAATAACTCCTGGTTTATAATCGCATTTCCGCAATCCAAATTCTTGCAGTGTTTAGTTTCTTTGACAAATAAGGTTTGTTAAACTTATTTTTGTATTTATACCGTTAATAACACGTGTATTAAAATTAAAATATACAAGATACAACGTACGTTGAGACCGTTTAAGATTAATACGAATAGTTTCGTATAATTTAAGGTAATTTCGTTATAAGCTCATTTTTCACAATGACATTTCGGTACAAAAATACAAATTTGATGATTTAATTTAACCAGAAAAGGATTATTAATTAAAATTTTTATAATATTTGATATAATCTGAGGTATTTTGTAATAATATTAATGTTTACGTTAAAAATTAATTTATTCTTATTCAATACAAAGAAAAATCTCAATAGATGGCGCCAATGTTTTCTACGTTACCGACCACTTAAAATTAAAATTTGACAGTTTCGTTTTAACCTCAAAAAATTGAAAAATTAATTAATTTCTTTATAAAGTATCAATAAATAAATTAATTTTTATTTAATCCAAGTGATTTCTCATCGATCCAATAACTCCTGGTTTGTAATCGAATTTCCGCAATCTTAATTCTTCCAAAGTGTTTAGTTTCCTTGACAAATAAGGTTAGTTAAACTTATTTTTGTATTTATACTGTTAATAACACGTGTATTAAAGTTCAAATGTAGAAGATACAACATACATCGAGACCATATAAGATTAATACGAATAGATTGCATAATTTATGGTAATTTCGATATAACCTCATTTTTCACAATGACATTTCGGTACAAAAATACAAATTTGATGATTTAATTTAACAAAAAAAGGATTATTAATTAAAATTTTTGTAATTTTTAAAATAATCTGGGTTATTTTATAATAATATTAATTTTTACGTTAAAAATTAATTATTAATTTATTCTTATATAATTTAAAAAAATGTCAATGGATGGCGCCAATGTTCTCTACGTTACCGACCGCTTAAAATTAAAATTTGACAGTTTCGTTTTAACCACAAAAAGTGGAAAAATTAATTAATCGCTTTAATCAATAAATAAATTAATTTTTATTTAATCCAAATGATTTCACATCGATCCATTAACTCCTAGTTTATGATCGAATTTCCGCAATCCTAATTCTTCCAAAGTGTTTAGTTTCCTCGACAAATAAGGTTAGTTAAACTTATTTTTGTATTTATACCGTTAATAACACGTGCATTAAAGTTAAAATATACAAGATACAACGTACGTTGAGACCATTTTAGACTAATACGAATAAATTTGCTTAATTTCGTTGTAACCTCACTTTTTCCACAATGACATTTCGGTACAAAAATGACGCAAAATATTATTGATGATTTAATTTAACCAAAAAAGGATTATTAATTAAAATTATTGTAATTTTTAAAATAATCTGGGTTATTTTATAATAATATTAATTTTTACGTTAAAAAATAATTATTAATTTATTGTTATATAATATAAAAAAATCTCAATAGATGGCGCCAAGTTTTTCTACGTTACCGACCACTTAAAATTAAAATTTGACAGTTTCGTTTTAACCTCAAAAAATCGAAAAATTAATTAATTTCTTTATTAAGTATCAAATTAATTTTTATTTAATCCAAGTCATCGATCCAATAACTCCTGGTTTATAATCGCATTTCCGCAATCAATATTAATTGATTTTGATGTGTTTTTAACCACGTTAAGGTGAGATTTGGATTTTATCATTTTTCCTAATAAAATCTTTCTTTAATTAATAGGAGCTGCGTTTGTGAATCTCTCTTTATCTACAACGTATAAGTCGCCCTCAAGTTGGATTAAAATTTCGGTAAGTTTTTTTAAAATTTATTTTTAGTTTAAAAATTTCTTAGAAATCTCAATAGATGGCGCCTTTATTATTTTCTTCTTTACCTCACATTTTCCACAATGACGTTTCGGAACAAAAATGACACATTATTAATTAAAATTTTTGTAATAATTAATAATTAAATAATTAATTTCATAATAACAATAATTTTTAACTTATTTTTATTCAATACAAAAAAAAATCTCAATAGATGGCGCTAACGTTTCCTACATTATCGACCGTTTAAATTAAAATTTGACGTTTCGTTTTAACCTCACTTATATAAATTAATTTTTATTTAATCCGAGTGCTTCCTCATCATTTCATCCAGCCAATTCCTATAGTGCGATATCTTGACGTAAACTCCCGGTTTATTCGCATGCCCGCAATGTTGTCCCCACGATGTCAACCCAACCAAGGTAAAAACACCTACAAAAATAAAATTAATCATATTTAACCCCTTTTTTTTTAATGAAATTACCATCATTGAGACACGCTAAAGGTCCCCCGCTATCCCCGTCGCAAGCATCGACCCCTCCGCCTAAATTCCCGGCGCAAATCATCCCCTCAGTTAAGGCTTCTCCATAAATATGGGGCATTTTGCAAACTTCGCGGGATTGAATTGGAATAAATCCGGCTCTTAATTCTCTTGATGCGACTAAAATTAAAAAATTAATACATTTTTTTTTTTAATTAAGTTAGAAATAAAACCTGCTCTTCCTGATTTAACGCTCCCAAAACCTGAGATGCTACAATTTAAACCTTCTTCTTGTAAATGAATCGGTGGTAAACAAATCGCTCGAATGTGGTCATCAAATTGGAATCCATCCCCTTTTAATTTAATCAGCGCTAAATCGTTATTCATTTTCGTCCCTTTCCGAAATTCGTTATGTACATAAAACTCTTCAATATTTACAACTTGTTCAGTACCTTCATTTTCATTTCTATCATAATCCCCAGCGACAATAACAAAACCACCTTTTTGATATCCATTTAAACAATGTCCGGCTGTTAAAACAAACTTCTCTGAAACAATAACAGCCCCACACCAATGTTCTTGACTCGATTGTCCTTTCACCCTTACACTAGCTTGCCAAGGATACATCCCTTTCTCCGCCACCAACCCTTTAACAACCCTAAAATGAACATCATCTTGTACCGAAAATATATTATCACTCCTTAATCCACATGTTATGGGTAAAATTTGTTTTAGGGGCTTAATTCGGTAATTTTGACTATTCCTCGGTGTTGATTTCACGTTTTCGTGGTCATCACAATCGATTCCGACGTCTTCGGAATGGTCGCAATTGTGTTTTCCCCAATCCCAATGGTCACATTCTTGCAAAGTGGTCTCGTTTCCTTGGCAAAAGACTTGGTCTAACCAAATCGGGCCTTTCCCCGGTCCGTAAATGCCGTTTTTATGCGAAGTTGCGGATCCTTTAAATCCGAGGTAACGACAAACCACTTTTGCGGCGTCGTCGTTGAAATCATCGTCGCAAACTGTACCCCAAGTTCCGTGGTATTTAATTTCTAAACGGCCTTGCGATGGACGATTTCCGTTTGATAATCGAATTTCGGTTGGGGACTAAAAAAAATTTTTTTTGAGGTTATGTAAATTGACATTATCAGCTGAAGTTAGTTAGATAATCGTTCAATAGATGGCGGTGGTAAAGCATTATTCTTTTTAAAATTAGTAATTATTATTAATTAATAAAAATCAATTTTGTAATTATTATTACCAATTTTAATTTGATTTTGACCCAATTTTAAATTAATTAATTTTTTTTAAATTAATTACCGAATTAAAATCAAATGTAGTATTGATTAAAATCAAAAGATGGCGCTTTAACACGAGTGTCAAATCTAAATTAAAAAATTTTGCCGATGTAATAAGAAATAAAACTAAAACTAGAAATTTATAATAATAAATGATAACCCGAAAATTTCTAGTTTTAGTTTTATTTCTAACACAAAATGAGTTATTAAATTTTTTTTAATGAAACGTCAAAAGATGTCACTTGAAAAAGACTCATAGGAGATGCCGATTAATGCAAACAATTAAAGTAAAACTTACGTAAATCGTTGATATTTTTGAAAATAACTTAAAACTTAAAACGGCTTAATTAAGTGAGATATAATCAAAAAGTTTGTTATGACGCTTTTTACAACTTGACGTTATGAAATGAAGTTAGATAATCGTACAAAATTAAATTATCGTCCAATAGATGGCGGTGTTAAAGCAATTTCGATTCATTATTTTTCTTTTAATTTAATAATTATTATTAATTAATAAAAATCAATGTTGTAATTATTTGACCCAATTTTAAATTAATTTTCTAGTTTTAGTTTTATTTCTAACACAAAATGAGTTATAAGATTTCTTTTAATGAAACGTCAAAAAATGTCACTTGAAAAGTGACTTTAAAATAACTTAAAAAATACATTTCGTTTATCACATTTCAAGATACAACGTACTTTAAGATCGTTTAAGATTAATCCGAATAGTTTTGGACAATTTGATGATTTTAGGTGATTTCGTTATAACCTCACTTTTTTTCGCAATGACGCACAAAAAATGACATAAATTTTATTGAGGTTTAATTAAAAAAGTGATATTAATTAATAATTAAGGTAAATGTGTGTAATTATTGAAATATTTCGCGTTGTTTTATAATAATATTGATTTTTACACTAAAAATATCGTTTTTTTTTTAATCTCAATAGATGGCGGCATTTTTATTTTCTTCGTTACCAACCACTCAAATTCTCCACGGTAACCATGGTAACCGACGATCGCGACAAGTATAACGTTGCGATTTCGTTTTAACCTCATAATTTGGTTTGAAATTAAGCAAAGATGTTTAAAGATTCTTTGTGTTATTTTGTCGTGTTAATTGATTTTGGTGGTTAGATTAAGGTGAGATTTGGGTATTTATCATTTTTTCTAATAAAATCTTTTTTTAATTAACAGGACCTGTGTTTGTGAATTTCTGTGTTTATCTACGACGCATCGAAAGAAAGAAAATGAAGGACCTGATAAAATCCATAGGAATTCCAGCAGAACTAAGAAAGGATTGTTTGTGCAGGCTCCGGTACTATCAAGAATTTATAGACTACCGAAGATTCATAAACCAGACGTCCCCCTCCGCCCTATCGTCAGTGCCATCAACTTCCTAGCATACCAGTTGGCCAAATATCTCGCAAAGATTCTGTCTCCTTTTACAGGGAACACGGCATATTTTGGTAAGTTTCGATGTTGAGTCTCTTTTTACCAAGGTACCAGTGAAGGAACTATCAACTTTTAATTTTGACATATTTGTCAACTTCATAAAAAATCCTTTAAAATGAGTCCAAACTCGACATATTTAACTTTAATATTAATGGAGATACAATCACTTCCGGTTGGAAACGTCAACGTCAATTTTGACATATTTGTCATCTTCATCAAAAAACCTTTAAAATGAGTCCAAACATGACGCACTTATCTCAAAAAACAAAAAAGTTTGAATAAAAAANCAAGTGTGTCTAAAAGTGTGTCTAAATATACCAAAATCATTTCAAATGTAACTTAATGTGTGTTTAAACACCATTAAATGATTTTAAGTGTGTCCAAGTGTGTCCAACTGATTTCAAGTATGTCTAAATCTGCAAAAGTGACATCAAATGCGTCTAAAAGCGTGTCTAAACATACCAAAATTATTTCAAATGTAACTTAATGTGTGTTTAAACACCATTAAACGATTTCAAGTGTCTCCAAATATGTCTAAACTTTCTCAAGTGATTTCAAGTGTGTCTAAATATGTGTCTAAACATACCAAAATGATTTTAAACGTATCTAAATGTGTGTTTCAACACGATTAAATGATTTCAAGTGTGTCCAAACATGTCTAAATGTTCCTAAGTTATGTCAAGTATGGCTAAACATCCCCAAATGATTTCTAATATGTCTAAATGTGTGTTTAAACATCCCCGAATGATTTTAAGTGTGTCTAAATATGCTAAAATGATTTCAAATATATCTAATTGTGTGTTTAAACACCATTAAATGATTTCAAGTGTGTTCAAATATATCTAAATGTTCCCAAGTGATTTCAAGTGTGTCTAAATGTGTGTCTAAACATCCCCAAATCATTTCAAATATTTCTAAATGTGTGTTTCAACACGATTAAATGATTTCAAGTGTGTCCAAATATGTTTAACTGTTCCCAAGTGATATCAAGTATGGCTAAACATCCCCAAATGATTTCTAATATGGCTAAATGTGTGTTTAAACATCCGCGAATGATTTTAAGTGTGTCTAAATATGCCAAAATGATTTCAAATATATCTAATTGGGTGTTTAAACACCATTAAATGATTTCAAGTGTGTTCAAATATGTCTAAATGTTCCCAAGTGATTTCAAGTGTGTCTAAACATCCCCAAATCATTTCAAATATTTCTAAATGTGTGTTTAAACACCATTAAATGATTTTAAGTGTGTCCAAATGTGTGAAACTGATTTCAAGTATGTCTAAATCTGCAAAAGTGATATAAAGTGCGTCTAAAAGTGTATTTAAACATACCAAAATGATTTGAAATGTATCTAAATGTGTGTTTAACCACCATTAAATGATTTCAAGTGTGTCCAAATATGTCTAAATGTTCCCAAGTGATTTCTAGTGTGTTTGAATGTGTGTCTAAACATTCCCAAATGATTTTAAGTGTGTCTAAACACCCCAAAATGTTTTCAAATATATCTAAATGTGTGTTTAATCATCGTTAAATAATTTCAAGTACGTCCAAATGTGTCTAAATGTTCCCAAGTGATGTCTAGTGTATTTAATTGTGTGTCTAAACATCTCCAAATGGTTTTAAATATGTCTAAATTTGCGTTTATACATCCCCGAATGATTTCAAGTATGTCAAAATCAACAAAAGTGATTACAAGTGTGTTTAAATATGTGCCTAAACATCCCCAAATAATTTCAAATCTGTCTAAATATCCTTAACTGCTTCCAAGTGTGTTTAAATGTCCTCAACTGATTACAGCTATGATTAAATCTATTTGTGTAGTATCGTTTAGTTGAAGTATTAATAAAAATAATAATATTAACTTCAAATTGGAAACATGCATCATCTAAAATACATTAATATCTTGATAATTACATTGCGTCAATTTTAATTGAAGTAAAATTGACTTACGTGCACATTACATTCCTCAACTTCTCTAAATTTTCGTTCGTAAAGTACCAATAATTCCTATCACACCTTTGAACATCCTTATCGATTCTATGCAAGTTTTGCCCGAACGATTCTAAAAGTTCTTGCTACAAAACAAAATTTTTTATCAATTTTTATTAAACATAATTTTTTTACCGTATAAACTCCCCCATTAGAACTCGCCGGGGAAACACACGCCGACACAGAAGGACTCACCAACCCATGCGAATCAATACAATCCAACGTATCCAAACTATTTTCCTCCTTAACGGCCGTTAAACTCTCAAACGTTTTTACCGACACTTCCGGTTGATTCAAATCAACACTAGCCGTCGTTACGATCACGTTATTAACATCAAAATCCTCCGTTGTCATTTCCGGGGTAACAAACTTCCCCTCATTAACATTTAGACACTTCTCCATATCTTGTATTTCGGTCACTTCGGAACTTTCAGTCTCTTTACTTGAATACTCAGTATCAATACTCGAAAATTCCGAAATTTGCGCTTTCGTCGATGAGGTGGTTGAGTACTCCTTGAGGAGTCTCTCCTTTTTTAAGCAATCTAAATCGTGTTGCGTTACATTCTCCTTCGATAAAACATCATTTTCATCGTCGTTTTGTGGATGCGTGATGATTTTGGGATCATCCTCATCGGAAAAACTAGAAAAATCTTCAAAAACATCATTACTTAAATCTCGTTGAATCTGTTTTGGGACTTCGTTCCCGCTGATACTATCGCTGCTTAATTTAGCAATCGCGTTAGCTTGACTTTCTTTATCGCGTTGTCTCACTATTGCCTCAACGGCTAACCACTCCGACATTGTATTTTCGTACGCTTGTTTTGTTTCTTCGCTTAATTTAACCCTTTCGTCTATGTTACTTCCAAATTTGTAATGTCCTAGTAAATAGGGCCAAATTTCTTTTCTTAAATCGTGGTGGATCCCGCCGAAATAAACTAATTTGTATAATTCGCCTCGGTCGGTAATGACGCCTTCGTTGCAAATTTCGCGCCATTTTTCGATGGTGACGCCATCTTTAGCGCCGACTTCGTCGTTGATTATTTTTGAGTTAACTAATCCGGTTAAGTGGCGCCTAACGGTCGATAGATGGCGGCAGTAAGCTAACCAGCCGTAAAAGGCCCTCGAAATGATTTGACGTTTCATCGAATCGCAAACTGCTTGGATACTCGGCGGGGAATAACCGTCTTGAACTGTGATGTTATTAATATTAATAACGGATTGATCGATGCTTAAGCTTTTCGTTGAGCTTTCTGAGCTTGTGCTTGAATTTGTTTTGATTGATTTCGAGGAGGGGAATTGGACGTGGGTGTCCATTAATTGATTTCGTTTGAGTCCAATTTCGCGGTGATCGATGATTCGAAACACCAAATCCTCCTTCTTTTTAACCAAGAATGTCTCATCCCCATCGTTTTCTTCGTTTTTTTCCCCCAAAGTCGCTAAAGGCCTCCTTTTTTTGTTATTATTATTCCTTTGGGACCACAAGGGTGGGTCTAAACGCCCTCTGGGTAACAACCCGGTTTCGACACACGATAAAAACGCCAACATGTGCCCCCCTTTAGGAAAATGAATCGGGGGTCGTTGAACCCCGTCTTGTCCCACCAAAATAATCGTCCCCCCCGTATCATTTTCGCGATGACAATGCACATAAACGATTTCATCCAACCTCACCGTTAAGGCGTAATCCCAATAAACACTTTTATCGTTTACATTCTTTAAACATTCTTCATCGTCTTTAAATCCGTTTATAAGTTGATTCGGGGTCCATTTTAATGTTAACCCGTCAACGTTTTGATGTAAACTTAAATACCCCGGGATTAAATTTGAATTTCCCGCCTTTTGGGGCGAAATCAAAACGTTGTTTTTGCCGAAAATTAGCGACTCCTTCGCGTTTTGATGCAACGACTCGACGTAATCTTTAGCAAAAAGCTGACTCGAACCTCTCAACCCCCCCGAATCCTCCGAACTTGCGTTTAAGGAGCGTTTAAAGTTTAAAATAGGCCGCCTAACCGACGGGGGGGTCGACGCAGAGGAAGAAATTCGATGTCGTTGAACGAGCTCATCAGCCGGGGGATCGCTCCAAAAGCTTTGATTCCTCGTTTTTGAGTAATCCAAAGCGCAAGGTCCCACCAAAAGCGAACTCAAAATCGATCCGTAATCCGCATCGGCAACCAAACTATCTCTTTCGTAATACTTCGACGCGTTTTGAACCAAAAAATCGATCACTTTCGGGAGGTTCCTTTCAAATAGCGCCAAACGGATCCATAAATGTTTAGGTTGCGTCGTTGCGAGACCATGAAACGAAGCGTTTTTCTTTAACGTCGGTTTCGTTAAACTATCGCTACTGCTCGATGATCGCCGATTTGGGTCGGAATTTTCAATTTGTTGGAGTTTTTTCGAGATTATCGCCGCTTCCGGGCTGTGTTTTGCTATTTTATGGAGTAAAGCGGTCGTTGAGGATGTTTTAAATAGGCCTAAAGCACGTCTTCGTAAACCTTAAAAGAAAAAAAATAATCCAAACATTTCAAATTGACAGCTGTCAAAATAATGAGGTTAGATTTAAACATAACCTCGACGCATTTTGATTTATTTTTATTGAAATTACCTTGAGATAAACAAGCTTCAACAGCCCCACATAAAGCTGTTACCGATCCTGATTCTTCGTGAACGAATTTTCTCGTTACCGATTCTTCCATGACTTGTTTTACCTCTTTTTTGACATTTGCTATTAGTTTAGCTTTGAAATTTTCATCTACAAAAACAATGATTCGGATTAAATTAATAACAAATTTGTTTATAACCTGATTTTGAACCCATTTTTTTTGGTTAATAACTTTTTTTCACTCCTTTTGGGTATTTTCGCGCGTTCTTATTGGTTTTTTAAGGTCCCGCTTCTTTTTTAACGAATTTTCATCTCAATTCGTTAACGGAATGGTAAATAGTTGAGTTTTACCTTGAAATCGGATCGATTTTAGGTGGCGCAAGCGTGAAAATGTTTTTCTAATCTACACCATTTCCTGTTCCACAATTCTTATCAACAACGCTTAAATAATTATCGCCGCACCTTATAATTTTAATTAATTCAGTCGTTTTTAACCCCATTTTAGTCATTTAGTTAGAATTAATAAAAATAATTCGTTCAATTATGACATTTTAATTCAAATGACAGTTCTATTTATTAATATTACCCTCTCAACAACAGATGGCGCTTATTTCATTCTTTATTATTTTTTTTTTGTGAATTATTTTTAATTTATCTTAAACATTTTAATAATAATTATTAACACTAATCATTATTAAGTTTGATTCTCAAATATAACTTAATTTTTATTAATTATAAATAAAAATCAAACTTAAGAGGCTACTTTACCATACAGCTCAGCAAATTACAAAAAACATACATTATTTATGAAAATATTTGGATGAAATTTTGTACATAGCTTCTTCTAACAATTCTACATAACGCATGGTGAAAATTTTTAAAGTTTTCCAAAAAAAGGGGTTTTTTTCCTCAATATTATAGAATTTGGTCGTTCTTTTTTAGCTTGCATGATAGTATACTTGAAAATAGTAACATTTTTCAAATAAATTTTTTCAAAATTTTTAGTTATAAAGGAATAGTTTGTAATTTGCTAAAATTGCAAAAAGGTAGCGTAAAAATGAATATTTTCCGTCAAGATTCCCACGAAGTATTACCACCGCGTTAGTCCCGCCTCCTGCCGACTGAGCGGCGCTGACATCGACTCTCTTCATCGAAGCTCCTTGTTTTATCTATTACTTTTTAATGTGGTAGAGAAAATAATCATTTCCAAAAGTACGTTTTGAACTTTATTTTCCGTGATTTTCTACTAATAATTGTGTAATTTAACAAAATTTTTGAATTTATAGTCAATAGTTGTTATTTTATTGTGTACTATAGTGTTAGTTTAATTTAGTTTGTGTAAAGTTTTTATAAACAATGGGTAAGTATGTTCATCTAAAAAACTACCCCTTAGCATTTGAAGATGTTCTCGAAAAAGGAGTAATAGACGGTAATAATTTACGATATAAATTTTTATAAAATCTAAAATTTCATATTTTATAGTCCGAGATTCAATTGAAAAATGTATTCATTCCGAAAGGTAAGTTAAATTTTATTAATTTTATTGTATAAACTGTGGCACACATAAAAAGGACTTATTTAAAAAGAATAAACCATCACAGTAAAAATTAAAACGATACATTATTTGAAGCGATACCATAAGATAAATAATACAAATGATGCAGAACCAAATACTGATGGTGGAGAATAATTCATTCAACTGCAACAAAACTCGCATTAAATTTATTAATGAGTCAAAAGCAGGGCTTAGCAGCTCATTTCTTTTATGTTTTATGTGCGGGATAAAAAAGAAGCTTA
>NW_019280537.1:162238-211202 GCF_000648695.1 Onthophagus taurus
ATATTTAACTTTAATATTAATGGAAATACAATCACTTCCGGTTTGAAACGTCAACGTCAATTTTGACATATTTGTCATCTTCATTAAAAAACCTTTAAAATGAGTCCAAACATGACGCACTTATCTCAAAAAACAAAAAAGTTTGAATAAAAAAACGTTAAACCCGAAGTTAGCAACAATGAAGATAGCAATTTAATTATTAAATATTAATACCAACCTAAATTTTTAATTTTTTTTGTTGTATTTTTGTTTTAGTGATAAATTTTATAAAAATTAAGAATTTGTCAAAATGACATTGACATTTCAAACCGGAAGTTGCTTATATCTCGACTAATATTGGAATTAAACGTATCATGTTTGGGCTCATTTTAAAGGATTTTTCACGACGATTACAAATATGTCAAAATTAACGTTGACATTTCTAACCGGAAGTTGATCATAACTTTATTAATATTGAACATAAATATGTCGTGTTTGTACTCATTTTAAAGGATTTTTAATGAAGATTACAAATACGTCAAAATTGAGGTTGATATTTATAGCTGAAGTCAGTTATCATATAATAAACAAATGGACAACTTCATGGTGTTCTTTCATGATGTATTCTTTATTAAAAAACCTTTTAAATAAGTCCAAACATGACGCACTTATCTCAAAAAACAAAAGAGTTTGAATAAAAAAACGTTAAACCCGAAGTTAGCAACAATGGAGATAGCAATTTAATTCTTAAATATTAATACCAACCTAAATTTTTAATTTCTTTTATTGTATTTTTGTTTTAGTGATAAATTTTATAAAAATTAAGAATTTGTCAAAATGACATTGACATTTCAAACCGGAAGTTGCTTATATCTCGAGTAATATTGGAATTAAACGTATCATGTTCGGGCTCATTTTAAAGGATTTTTCACGACAATTACAAATATGTCAAAATTGACGTTGACATTTCTAACCGGAACTTGATCATAACTTTATTAATATTAAAGATAAATATGTTGTGTTTGTACTCATTTTAAAGGATTTTTAATGAAGATTACAAATATGTCAAGAGTTGAGGTTGACATTTTAAATCTGAAGTTAGTTATTATATAATAGTATGATAATAACGTTGCGATTTCGTTTTAACCTCAAAAGATTGATAAAAATTAAGCAAAGATGCTTAAAGATTCTTTTAATTATTACTTGATTGATTTTGATGAGATTTTGTGGTTAAATTAAAGTGACATTTGGGTATTTATCATTTTTTCTAATAAAATCTTTTTTTAATTAACAGGAGCTGTATTTGTAAATCTGTAATTATTACGACGCATTAAAGATCGTTTCGAGTTCAAGAAACCCGCGCTGGATTAAAATTTCGGTAAGTTTTTTTAAATTAATTATTACAATTTTTAAAGATTTCTTAGAAATCTCAATAGATGGCGCCATTGTCTTTTTTTTTTAATTTTTCTTCCTTACCGACCACTCAAAATCTCCATGGCAACCGACGAGACTCCAACAATAATAACGTTGCGGTTTCGTTTTAACCTCAAAAGATTGATAAAAATTAAGCAAAGATGCTTAAAGATTCTTTTAATTATTACTTTTAAGAAAAATTCTTGTGTTATTCTTTTGTGTTAATTGATTTTGATGAGATTTTGTGGTTAAATTAAAGTGACATTTGGGTATTTATCATTTTTTCTAATAAAATCTTTTTTTAATTAACAGGAGCTGTATTTGTGAATCTGTAATTATTACGACGCATTAAAGATCGTTTCGAGTTCAAGAAACCCGCGCTGGATTAAAATTTCGGTAAGTTTTTTTAAATTAATTATTACAATTTTTAAAGATTTCTTAGAAATCTCAATAGATGGCGCCATTGTCTTTTTTTTTAATTTTTCTTCCTTACCGACCACTCAAAATCTCCATGGCAACCGACGAGACTCCAACAATAATAACGTTGCGGTTTCGTTTTAACCTCAAAAGTTTGTTTGAAATGAATTTCTTTTAATTTAAGAAACATTCTTGTGTTATTGTTTGGTGTTAATTGATTTTGTGGTTAAAGTAAGGTGAGATTTGGATATTTATCATTTTTTCTAATCAAATCTTTTTTTAATTAACAGGAGCTGTATTTGTGAATTCAAGTAAACCCTCAATGGGTAAGTTTTTTTAAATTTATTAATTATTATTCTTACCTCGCAATATTGAGCCGCCTCATCTGAGTTATCACTGCAATCATCGACATTATCGCATAAAAAATCCAAGGGGATGCACTCCTTGGATGTTTCGCACTTCCACTTATCAAGGGGGCAATCGAATTCTTCGCTAGATTTGCAAACAACCCCCACGATTTCTTTCGCGCGACAATTATGGTTCCCCCAGCCGTTAAAATCGCAATCTTTAAGACTAGTTTCATTCCCCGAACATTGCACGTCATCCATTAAATACCCATCGTCTTTGTATTCGTCGGGAATTGCATAAAATCCGTTACTTTTTATTTCTAAAGCACCTTCGAACCCGATTTCCCTACAAACGACGTCCGCGTCTTTTAACCCGAATTGATCGTCACAAACAAACCCGACTTTATTAAAAGCTTTAACATGAACCGCACCTTCGTTGGTCTTATTCGACGCGATTAGTTGAATCGAATACCCGATTTTTTCCCGATCACAATTCTTTTCATCCTCTTTATCAACACAATCGAATTTTCCATCGCACATTTTATGTTTTTCGATACATTTGCGATTACTACAGATAAATTTTTCGGCACAATCCATCGAAAAGTTTTTATACTCGTAATAATCGTAATTGGGGAGGATAAATAAACTTCCCGTTTCGCCTAAATTCGTGTCCAAAATGAAACACATCCCGTCGTTTTTGCGGTAATTAAACGATTTACACTTTGAGTTTGATTTTTTGTTCGGATTGTTTTGGTGGTTTTCTTCGAGGCATTTTTTAGCGCAGAAATTAATCGATGTGTTTGAGTATTTTGAGATTTCTTTGATTGCCATTTTGGATTTTTCGATTTTTTTGAATTCGTTTAGTAAGTTCTTGGAGCAATTTGAGTCGTCTAGTGAGCAATCTTTGATTTTTTTGATGATTATGTGGTCGGATGGAGGAACTTCAACTAAATCATCAATTTCAAAGATGTAATCTGCGTTTGTGTCGGTTGTTAAAATTGATTTTGATGAGGTTGATTCGTCTTCGTAGTTTATTTGGTTTTGATCAATGTTTTGATTCCAATTTTGACTTAATTTTTGATCTAAATTTTGATTCTGATTCCAATTTTCATTTTGATTCCAATTTTGACTTAATTTTTGATCCAAATTTCGATTCTGATTCAAATTCTGATTCAAATTTTCATTTTGATTCCAATTTTGACTTAATTTTTGGTCAAAATTTCGATTCTGATTCAAATTTTGACCCAAATTTTCATTTTGATTCCAATTTTGACTTAACCTTTGATCCAAATTTTGATTCTGATTCAAATTTTGACTCAAATTTTCATTTTGATTCCAATTTTGACTTAATTTTTGATTCAAATCCAAATAATTAAAATTTCCTCGATTACCTTGACCCGCACAGCGATAAAAATCGTCGCAATCATTCGTATTCGGATTAAATTGAGCTCCTTTATGGCAAATTCCAATGGAAAACTTTCCATTTTTGCAATTAAAAAATACAGAGCAGTTCCTAAAGTTCTCAAAAAATCCGTTTCTTGCCAAACAGAAAGTGTCAGAATCGATTCCATAAACAGTTTGAATCTCCAACTGACTTTGATCATTTCCAATCAATTTTCCAGTTCTTTGATCATCATTTCTTTGATTCTGATTGCATTGAACGTTATAGGGCCAATCACAAACTTTAATTTTTGGATTAAAAACAGTACCTGGACCGCATTCTTGAATAAAAGTTCTTCCATGATCACAATTCAAAAATTTTTGACAATCATATGGATGTGGAAATAAACCAGATTGACCATCAGGACATTTTACAACACGATTTACATTCTGATATTGATTTTGATTAACATTTTGATTCTGATGATGATAATTTTGATTCTGATTTAGGTTCTGATTAAAGTTGTGATGCAGATTTTGGTTCTGATACTCATTCTGACCTAAGTTTTGATACAGATTTTGATTCTGATTAAGTTTTTGATGCTGATTTTGATTCTGATTAACGTTGTGATGCACATTTTGATTCTGATTAAGGTTGTGATGCAGATTTTGGTTCTGATATTGATTCTGATCTAACTTCTGATGCACATTTTGGTTCTGATTAAGGTTGTGATGCAGATTTTGGCTCTGATACTGATTTTGATCTAAATTCTGATGCATATTTTGGTTCTGGTTAAGCAAATTTTGGTCCTGATTAAGGTTGTGATGCAGATTTAGGTGCTGATACTGATTTTGATCTAAATTCTGACGCATATTTTGGTTCTGATTAAGCAAATTTTGGTCCTGATTAAGGTTGTGACGCTGATTTAGGTTCTGATTAAAGTTGTGATTCTGATTTGTGTTCTGATTAATCTTATGATTAAGGTTATGATGCAGATTTTGATTCTGATCTAAGTTCTGATGCACATTTTGGTTCTGATTAAGGTTGTGATGCAGATTTTGGTTCTGATTAAAGTTGTAATGCAAATTTTGATTTTGAAATTCCCCCAAATGATCATTAATTTTAACCCCACCAACAAAATACTTCTTCCCCCTCGAATCAACCCCAGAAATCCCCAAATCATTCCTAACCCCATCAAATTCAAACCCCCCATCATCAAAATACTTCCTAACAACCACTTTTTTCTTCTTCTTTTGATTCGCCCCCTCATTAAAGCACTCCGATTTATAGGGAAAATCGCATCGGTTCGATTTTGAGTCAAAATTGGTTCCTGCCGGGCACTCCATGACGATTTCGTTTCCTCGATTGCATTGGATGTATTTGGAGCAAATTTCGTAGTGGGGTATTAACCCGGAAAAGCCTTGGGGACATCTTGGTTGTTTAATTTGGTTTTGATGCAAAGTGTCGATGAGAATTTGGCGGGAAAATCGATTATTTAAAACGCACTCAACTTTCTCCTGATAATCGCATTCTAAAGTTTTTGGGTTAAATAAAGTTCCAGGGGCGCAATTTTGAACGAATCCTCGCCCTTTCCAACAATTCAAAAATTGCGAGCAAGAATCTTCGTAAATAAACGATCCAGTTGCGTCTTTTGGGCACGATTTATAAACTTGATTATCTTGAAAGAAATCTTCTAATTTGTTATTAATTTTTAAATCCACATTTTTTTGTTGATTTGAATTAAATTGATTAACTTTGCTGTAATTGTGGTGCATTTGAATGTATGAATTTTCTTGCCAATCCAAAGATTTGATTCCGAAAGTGTTTAATTTTTCGCTGTTAGGGATGTAAATCTTAAACGGAAATGATTAATAAATAAATAAATATAATCTAAAAGATTACTTACTGTGTTGATGAAAATAAACGAAGAAAACCAAATTAAAAATCGAAATATATTCATTTTTCGTCAAGTTGAACTTACTATGTTTACGAAGTGGCTTAAATCGTAGTTATAACGATGGATTTGTCGCTTATCTAATCTAATTGTGTGTAAAAATGATCGAGGGTCAAGACATTTAGTTCTTGGAGCGATAAACACTTTCGTTTTGCTGTTGGTAAATATTGTATTAATTTTTTTTTATTTTGGTGTCGTTCCAGAAATTTTTTTAATGTTTGGACACTGTTTAAATTAAGTCTAAACATTTTTGCTTTATGGTGTCTGGATATTGTAGTTCTAGACTTAAATTAACAATATCTGAAGTGTTAATTTACAGTTCCAAACGTTTTCTTAAAGTTTGGACTTTGGCTAAATCAAGGCAAAACACTTTTGCTTTATGGTGCCTGGTTGTTGTAGTTCCAGACTTAATTTAACAATATGGCATGTGTCAATTTACAATTACAAACATTTTTTTAATGTTCAAAAACCTTGCTGAAGCTGTTAAAATAGAAATTACGGTTTATGTCATTTACTTTCTTATGTCATTGCAATATTTTTTCAGTCTTTATATCCTTTTTGCAGTCTCCCAACTTTCTGCCCAGCTTCTTTTTTCTCATTTCATGCTTTTTTCAATGTCTATCTTTTATTATCAGGCTCATTCAAGCATTTCACCTTTTTGCCCAACCTCCTTTTCTTATTTCCAGTCTTTTTTCACAATCATTTTGCCATGACCAGTTTGTTTTTAGCGTTACATCTTTCTGTACATTCCAATTTTTGTCTTTCCAGATTTTTTATTGCCTTTATAGTCTTTTTGTAATCTTCCACCATTCCACCTAGCTTCGTTTTCCTCATTTCAGGTTTTGTTCAATGTCTTTCTTCTATTACCAAACTCTTTCAAGCATTACACCTTTTTACCCAACCTCCTTTTCCCATTTCTAGTGTTTTTTTAATGTCATTTTTGCATTGTCAGCTTCTTTTTAGTGTTACATCTTTCTGTACATTCCAATTCTTGCTCCCCAGCCTCTTTTCAGTCTTTATAGCCTTTCTGTCCAGCTTCTTTTTCCTCATATCAGGTTTTGTTCAATGTCTTCCTTCCATTACCAGGCTCTTTCTAGCATTACACCTTTCTGCCCAACTTCCTTTTCCTATTTTCTGTCTCTTTTCACTATCATTTTGCCATTACCAGCTTATTTTTAGTGTTATATCTTTCTGCCCATTCCAATTTTTGTCTTTCCAGCCTCTTTTCAATTTGTTTCCTTGCCTCTATAGTTCTTTTGCAATCTTCCACCATTCGTCCAATTTCTTTTTCCGTCTTTTTTTTTTTGTCTTTATAGTGAATCATAATATTTTTGTATATCTCTGGTTTTGATGTGGTTTTCCAGATTGGTTTGTGAGACCAGACTCGAGTGACCTCTTGGGAATACCCAGCATATTTTTTGTAAGCTGTTGGTCCTTGCACTTAGGTTTGTTATAATTATTTGTGTTTTTATAATAATGTTAATTTTTGCAACTTTTTATTTAGAGTGTGGTTCTGGCCACCTTCTTTTTTCTCATTTCAAGCTTTGTTCAATATCTTTTTTTTATTACCAGACTCTTTTAAGCATTACACNACTTAGGTTTGTTATAATTATTTGTGTTTTTATAATAATGTTAATTTTTGCAACTTTTTATTTAGAGTGTGGTTCTGGCCACCTTCTTTTTTCTCATTTCAAGCTTTGTTCAATATCTTTCTTTTATTACCAGACTCTTTCAAGCATTACACCTTTTTGCCCAACCTCTTTTTCGCATTTCTAGTGTTTTTTTAATGTCATTTTTGCATTAATAGCTTCTTTTTAGTGTTACATCTTTCTGCCCATTCCAATTTTTGTCTTTCCAGCCTCTTTTCAGTCTTTTTCTCATCTTTATAACCTTTTTGTAATCTGCCCAACTTCTTTTCCGTCATTTCAGATTTTTTTCAATGGTTTTCTTGTATTTCCACTCTGTTTCTAGTAATACACCTTTCTGCCCAACCTCCTTTTTCCATTTCTAGTCTGTTTTCACTATCATATTTCCATTATCAGCTTCTTTTTAATGTTACATCTTTCTGTACATTCCAATTCTTGCCTCTCCAGCCTCTTTTCAGTCTTTATAGCCTTTTTGCAGTCTTTCAGTTTTCTGTCCATCTTCTTTTTCCTCATATCAGGTTTTCTTCAATGCCTTTTTCTTCTATTGCCAGGCTCTTTCTAACATTACACCTCTCTGTCCAACCACCTTTTTCTATTTCCAGTCTCTTTTTCCTATTATTTTTCCATTACCTGCTTCTTTTTAGTGTTATATCTTTCTGCCCATTCCAATTTTTGTCTTTCCAACCTCTTCTCAGTCTTTTTCTCGTCTTTATAGCCTTTTTGTAGTCTCCCACCAATCTGCCCAGCTTCTTTTCTCTCATTTCAGGTTTTTTTCAATGTTTTTCTTGTATATCTTGTATATTTTCTTCTATTCACTATCATATCTTCTCTTTTCCAGTCTCTTTCATCTTCGTCTTTTCACTATCATATTTCCATTGTCAACTTCTTTTTAGTGTTACATCTTTCGGTCTATTGCAATTTTTGTCTTTCCAGTCTCTTTTCAGTTTTTTTTCTTGCCTTTATAGTCTTTTTGCCGCCTTCCACCTTTCTACCTAGCTTCTTTTTTGTCATTTCAGGTTTTGTACAATTTCTTTCTTGTATTTCCAGTTTGTTTTTAGTATTATACCTTTCTATCCAACTTTGTTTTCCCATTTCCAGTCTCTTTTCACTGTCATTTTTGCATTAATAGCTTCTTTCTAGCGTTTTATCTTTCTGCCTATTCCAATTTTTGTTTTTTCAGCCTCTTTTCAGTATTTTTCTTTCCTTTATAGTCCTTTTGCAGTCTACCATCTTTCTGCCCAGCATCTTTTCCTTCAATTCAGGTTTTCTTCAATGCCTTTCTTGTATTGCCAGTCTATTTCTAGTATTACACTTTTCTGCCCAACCTCGTTTTCCCATTTCCAGTCTCTTTTCGCTGTCATTTTTGCATTAATAGCTTCTTTTTAGTGTTAGATCTTTCTGCCCATTCCAATTTTCGTCTTTCCAACCTCTTTTTAGTCTTTTTTTTGTTTGTATAGCTTGTTTGCAGTCTCCCACGTTTCTTCCTAGCTTCTTTTTCCTCATTTCACGTTTTGTTCAATGTCTTTTTTCTATTTCCAGTCTGTTTCTAGTATTACACCTTTCTGCCCAACCCCCTTTTCCCATTTCCAGTGTCTTTTCAATGTTATCTTTGCATTAATAGCTTCTTTTTAATGTTACATCTTTCTGTCCATTCCAATTCTTGTCTTTCCAACCTCTTTTCAGTCTTTTTTTTGTTATTATAGCCTTTTTTCCAGTCACCTATCATTCTGTCCAGCTTGTTTATCCTCTTTTTAGATTTTATTCAATGGCTTTCTTCTATTTCCAGTCTGTTTCTAGTATTACATCTTTCTGCCCAACCTCCTTTTTTCCATTTCCAGTTTCATTTCACTATCATTTTTGCATTATCAGCTTCTATCAGTCGTTTTCTTGTTTTTATAGTTTTTTTGCAGACTCCGCCCAGTTTCTTTTTCCTTATTTTAGGTTTTCTTCAATGTCTTTCTTCTATTTTCAGTCTGTTTCTAATATTACACCTTTCTGCCCAACCCCCTTTACCCATATCCAGTGTCTTTGCAATGTCATTTTTGCATTAATAGCTTCTTTTTAGTGTAACATCTTTCTGTCCATTCCAATTCTTGTCTTTCCAACCTCTTTTCAGTCTTTTTTTGTCATTATAAGCCTTTTTCCAGTCGCTCACCTTTCTGCCCAGCTTGTTTATCCTCTTTTTAGATTTTGTTCAATGTCTTTCTTCTATTTCCAGTCTGTTTTTAGTATTACATCTTTCTGCCCAACCTCCTTTTCCCATTTCCAGTTTCATTTCATATGTCAATTTACAATTCCAATCATTTTTTTAATGTTTAAACTTTGGCTAAACGAAATCTAGACTCTTTTGAAGTCTGTAGTGTAACCTAAATAAATTTAGATTCTTTCTTTCCACATAACAACATCTATTTATTGTATGCCGAAATGTTCAAAAACCTTGCTGAAACTGTTTATGTCATTTCTTTTATGATTTTTTAATGTTCCATCTTTCTGTCCATTCTAATTCTCGTCTTTGCAGCTTTTTTATAGTCTTTCTCTTGCCTTTATAGTCTTTTTGCAGTTTTCCACCTTTTTTCCCAGTTTGTTTTTCCTCTTTTCAATGTCTTTCTTCTATTATCAGTTTGTTTCTAGTATTACACTTTTCTGCCTGACCTCCTTTTCCTATTACCAGCATCTTTTTAGTGTTACATCTTTCTGTCCATTTCAATTTTTGTCTTTCCAGCTTCCTTTCTGTTGTTTTCTTGTCATTATAGTCTTTTTGCAGTCTCCCACCTTTCTACCCAGCTTTTTTTTCTCATTACAGGTTTTGTACAATTTCTTTCTTGTATTTCCAGGCTCTTTCTAGCATTACACTCTTCTGCCCAACTTCCTTTTTCTATTTCCAATCTCTTTCCCCATCATTTTTGCATTATCTGCTTCTTTTTAGTGTTACATCTTCTCAGTCTTTTTCTCGTCTTTATACCTTTTTTGCAGTCTCCCATCAATCTGCCCAGCTTCTTTTCCCTCATTTCAGGGTTTTTTCGACGTTTCTCTTGTATTTTCAGACTGTTTCTAGTAATACATCTTTCTGCTCAAGCTCCTTTTCCTGTTTCTAATCTCTTTTTATTATCATATTTCCATTGTCAACTTCTTTTTAGTGTTACATCTTTCTGTCCATTCCAATTTTTGTCTTTCTAAGCTTCTTTTCAGTCTTTTTAACCTTTTTGCAGTCTCCCACCTTTCTGTTCAGCTTTTCTTTCCTCCTTTCAGGTTTTTTCAATGTCTTTCTTCTATTACCAGGCTTTTTTTAGCATTACGCCTTTCTGCCCAACCTCCTTTTTCTATTTCTAGTCTCTTGTCATTATTATTTTGCCATTACTAACTTGTTTTTAGTGTTACATATTTCTGTCTTTTTCAATTCTTGACTATCCAGCCTCTTTTCATCTTTTATAGCCTTTTTGCAGTCTCCCAACTTTCTGCCCAGCTTCTTTTTCCTCATTTCAGGTTTTGTTCTATATCTTTCTTCTATTACCACGCTCTTTCTAGATTTGCACCTTTCTGCCCAACCTCCTTTTTCTATTTCCAGTCTCTTTTCACTATAATTTTGCCATTACCAACTTTTTTTTTTAGTGTTACATCTTTCTGCCCATTCCAATTTTCGCCTATCCAACCTCTTTCCAGTTTTTTTCTTGCCTTTATAGTGTTCTTGCAATCTTCCACCATTCTGCCCAGTTTCTTTTTCTTCTTTTCAAGTTTTGTTCAATGTCTTTCTTCTGTTTCCAATCTGTTTTTAGTATTACACCTTTCCGCCCAACCTCCTTCTTTCATTTTCAGTCTCTTTTCACTGTCATTTTTGCATTAATAGCTTCTTTTTAGTGTTACATCTTTCTGCCTAATCCAATTTTCGTCTTTCCAACCTCTTTTCAGTATTTTTCTTATTTTTATAGCTTCTTTGCAGTCTTTCACCTTTTTTTCTAGCTTCTTTTTCCTCATTTCAGGTTTTGTTCAATGTCTTTATTGTATTTCCAGTCTGTTTTTAGTATTACACCTTTTTGTCCAACTCCCTTTTTCCATTTCCAATGTTTTTTCAATGTCATTTTTGCATTAATAGCTTCTTTTTAGTGTTACAACTTTCTGCCCAGTTCAATTCTTGTTTTTCCAACCTCTTTTCAATCTTTTTTTGTCGCCCACCTTTCTGCCAAGCTTGTTTATCCTCTTTTTAGATTTTGTTCAATCTCTCTCTTCTATTTCCAGTCTGTTTCTAGTATTACATCTTTCTGCCCAACCTCCATTTCCCATTTCCAGTGTCCTTTTAATGTCATTTTTATATTTTCAGCTTCTTTTTAGTGTTACATTTATCTGTCCATTCCAATTTTTGTCTTTCCAACCTCTTCCCAGCCTTTTTCTTGTTTTTATAGCTTTTTTGCAGTTTTCCATCTTTCTGCCCAGCTTCTTTTTTCTCATTTTAGGTTTTCTTTAATGCCATTATTGTATTTCCAGTCTGTTTCTAGTATTACACCTTTCGGCCAAATCCCCTTTTCCCTTATCCAATGTCTTTTCAGTCGTTTTTTGTCGCCCACCTTTCTGCCCTCCTTGTTTATCCTCTTTTTAGATTTTATTCAATGCCTTTCTTCTATTTCCAGTCTGTTTCTAGTATTACACTTTTCTGCCCAATCTCCTTTTCACATTTCCAGTCTCCTTTCACTATCATTTTTCGTGTTACATCTTTCTGCCCATTCCAATTTTTGTCTCTCCAGCCTTTTATCACTGCATCCCGTAAACATTCATTCTGCGCAATCAGTTCTGACGCACAAATTCTTTTTTTACCGTTGCGTTGAGGTTTTTTAACATTCGATTTGTTCTTTGTCTTTTCTATCGAGTCTTTTGAAAGAATTTGCGTTTACTTTTTGAAAATACAGTGAATATTTGTTATACATACATATATGGGACACCTGTGTATCAAATGTCAAACTACCAGAACGCACTCACAAGGTAATGGCAACGTTCATGTCAGTTTATGCGGCAAACTTCACTCATATTTATACGTTAACTATAAATTTGTTAATTTGAGATTATAAACTAATTCTTTTATATATTTTAATCAAACTTAATTAATTATTAATCAAATTCAATCAAACAATTTAATTTCAACTTTACGATGTGTTCATATCAAGAAAAAAGGTAAAAATGTAAGTAAAAAAACGTTTTAAATCATTTTAAGGTTATGTTTAGCATTGTGTCATAAACGTCAAAATAATAATAAAATCAAAACATGTTAATATTTAAATATAACATTAAAGTTATTTTATTAATATTAAATTCCGATTTGATTCGATCAACTTCGCCCCCGCCAAAAACGGGATCATCGGAAAACCCATTATTACCGGAAAAGCCGAAAGAAAACTTAAAATGTTTTCAATGCGTCGCAGAATGGGCCGAAACATTTCCAACTTGCGAAACGGGCATTTTCGACACGTTAAATGACGAGGAGTTGGATCAATTACGAGTGCAATGTCCGAAAGAGATGACCGATTTGTGTTTAAAACGAACCGTTAGTTATAAAAATGGTCGTAATCGGCTTAGTTATCGTGGATGTTCAGGATTTTACGACGAAATTGGAAATAAATTAAGAATCGGGTGTATCGAAATCGACGGAAACGAAACTTTTATCGAAATGTGTTTTTGTGATACTAATTATTGTAATTATGGCGAAAAGAATGTTGCATACAAATTTATTTGGGTTTTAATAATTTTATTTAAAATTTAATCATGTAATAAAACTTTAGTGGATCCCCCAACGATCGTAATTCTTTCATCTAATCCGGTGATAATCGGAGTTTGTTGTTTAATATAATCAATTAGGATATCGGTGTCGATTGGGCCAACTTTATGATCGACTATATTATCGGTAATCATGCTGAATCCATCTCCCCCGGTCACTAAAAACGAGCCCAAAGCGATGTTATAGAATTCTTCATTATCGATATCTTCGAATCGGGGAATATCGCATTTAGAACAACGAACTTTTAATGAAGTAACTCTAGATCCGAGTGGTTTTGAGACATCGATTACGACTCGTATTCCCGAAACTTGGATTAAATTGACATCGGCGTAGACTCGTTTTGAATTGTACGGCATTGCGGCGCTTTCCATTAATTCCCGAATATATTTTCCTTGTAATTTTCCGGTATCGACGGTGTTTCCGAAAGGTTGGGACGTTGCCAAATCGTTGAATGATATATCTAAAAAGTGTTTTAATTTTAATTTAATTCATTTTTTCATCATTTTAAATTAACCTCCTTTATTTATTGAAGTTCGTATCCCCCCCGCGTTTATTATCCCGATTGGAGCTGCGGTCCATGATCCCTCTTCTGCTTCATTGGCGAACTAAAAGTTAATAAATTAATTTTTTGAAATTGTTTCAGGAAGAATTTTATTTTACATAAGCAACCATCGCGTCTGTTATGAAGTTTCCTAAGTTGCATTCGCTGGTTCTACAGGATGATTGATCTAAATGGACGTTGGTGTGGCCTAAAAGTCGATTTCCGGATGCGTCTACTTCTTCTTTCCATGGAGTGAGTAATTCGTCAATCATTTCATCTAAAATTATTATTATCAGTACTAATTGAAGTAAAATTCACTTCGTGCTCTAACCTTTTTGGACGGTGTGATCCAAATAAATGGGGCTCCCTTCGTAATTAATCACATTTCCGTTTTCGTCGTAATCGACGATTAAATCCCCCAAATATTTCGTGTAAGCAGAAGCTTGCACTATTAAAATTTGTTGTCCTTCCTCGTTTTCGATTAATGTGGGATATGGGCCGTAAGCGATTCCGTTTGGTGGGGTTCCTTTAAAATTAAATTTGGAAAAATTTAAGAATCATCATGTCGTTAAAATGGATTATTTTAAATTTAATCATTTTGATGAGATTAGAAATGAAAAATCCTTTAAAATGAGTCCAAACTCGACGGGGTTATTTTCAAAAATGAATATTTTGTAGATGGCGCTCGTTGAGAATCCGCCATTTTGGAAAAATTATTTTTAAAGTCTCATTTTAAAAGATTTTTCATATCAAATTTAATGAAAATAAGTATTTAAAAAGAAATAATTACAACATTTTCAAAATGGCTAATAATTAAGTCGGTTTATTTTAAATTTAATTAATTTGATGAGATTAGAAATGAAAAATCCTTTAAAATGAGCCCAAACTCGACGGGGTTATTTTCAAAAACGAATATTTTGTAGATGGCGCTCGTGGAGTATCCGCCATTTTGGAAAAACTATCTTTAAAGATAACCCCATCGAGTTTGGGCTCATTTGAAAGGATTTTTCATTCCCTGTTTAACAGAAATATATACTTTTAATTTTAATAATTTGAAGAAAAACTTAATTATTTATCATTTTAAAAATGACTCATAATTATTTTAAATTTAATTGTTTTGATGAGATTAGAAATGAAAAATCCTCCAAAATGAGTCCAAACTCGACAAGGTTACCTTTAAAAACTAACATTTCGTAGATGGCGCTCGTTGAATATCCGCCATTTTGGAAAAATTATCTTTAAAGATAACCCCATCGTGTTTGGGCTCATTTTAAAGGATTTTTCATTCCCAATATAACAGAAATAATTATTTTTAATTTTAACAATTTATTTAAAGAAAGCTTAATTATTAATAATTTTAAAAATGACTAATAATTGTTTTAAATTTAATTGTTTTAATGAAATTAGAAATGAAAAATCCTTTAAAATGAATCCAAACTCGACGGGGTTATTTTCAAAAACGAATACTTTGTAGATGGCGCTCGTTGAGAACCCGCCATTTTGGAAAAAATATTTTTAAAAATAACCCCATCAAGTTTAGGCACATTTTAAAAGATTTTTCATATCAAATTTGATAAGATTGATTATTTTAAAAATATTTTATTAAATTGTTTTCAAAATGGCTAATATTTAAAGCGGGTTATTTTAGATTTAATTAATTTGATGAGATTAGAAATGAAAAATCCTTTGAAATGAGTCCAAACTCGATGGGGTTATTTTTAAAAACGAATATTAAATAATTACAACATTTTCAAAATGGCTAATAATTAAGTCGGTTTATTTTAAATTTAATTAATTTGATGAGATTAGAAATGAAAAATCCTTTAAAATGAGCCCAAACTCAACGGGGTTATTTTCAAAAACGAATATTTTGTAGATGGCGCTCGTGGAGTATCCGCCATTTTGGAAAAACTATCTTTAAAGATAACCCCATCGAGTTTGGGCTCATTTGAAAGGATTTTTCATTCCCTGTTTAACAGAAATATATACTTTTAATTTTAATAATTTGAAGAAAAACTTAATTATTTATCATTTTAAAAATGACTCATAATTATTTTAAATTTAATTGTTTTGATGAGATTAGAAATGAAAAATCCTCCAAAATGAGTCCAAACTCGACAAGGTTACCTTTAAAAACTAACATTTCGTAGATGGCGCTCGTTGAATATCCGCCATTTTGGAAAAATTATCTTTAAAGATAACCCCATCGTGTTTGGGCTCATTTTAAAGGATTTTTCATTCCCAATATAACAGAAATAATTATTTTTAATTTTAACAATTTATTTAAAGAAAGCTTAATTATTAATAATTTTAAAAATGACTAATAATTGTTTTAAATTTAATTGTTTTAATGAAATTAGAAATGAAAAATCCTTTAAAATGAATCCAAACTCGACGGGGTTATTTTCAAAAACGAATACTTTGTAGATGGCGCTCGTTGAGAACCCGCCATTTTGGAAAAAATATTTTTAAAAATAACCCCATCAAGTTTAGGCACATTTTAAAAGATTTTTCATATCAAATTTGATAAGATTGATTATTTTAAAAATATTTTATTAAATTGTTTTCAAAATGGCTAATATTTAAAGCGGGTTATTTTAGATTTAATTAATTTGATGAGATTAGAAATGAAAAATCCTTTGAAATGAGTCCAAACTCGATGGGGTTATTTTTAAAAACGAATATTAAATAATTACAACATTTTCAAAATGGCTAATAATTAAGTCGGTTTATTTTAAATTTAATTAATTTGATGAGATTAGAAATGAAAAATCCTTTAAAATGAGCCCAAACTCGACGGGGTTATTTTCAAAAACGAATATTTTGTAGATGGCGCTCGTGGAGTATCCGCCATTTTGGAAAAACTATCTTTAAAGATAACCCCATCGAGTTTGGGCTCATTTTAAAGGATTTTTCATATCAAATTTAATAAAAATAAGCATTTAAAAAAAAATTTAATTACAACATTTTCAAAATGACTCATAATTAAGACGGGATATTTTAAATTTAATTAATTTGATGAGATTAGAAATGAAAAATCCTTTAAAATGAGTCCAAACTCGCCGGGCTTATTTTCAAAAACGAATGTTTTGTAAATGGCGCTCGTTGAGAGTCCGCCATTTTGAAAATGTTATTTTTAAAAACAACCCCATCGTGTTTGGGCTCATTTTAAAGAATTTTTCATATCAAATTTCATGAAAGTAAGCATTTAAAAAAAAATTAACTAACATTTTCAAAATGGCTAATAATTAAGACGAGTTATTTTAAATTTAATCATTTTGATGAGATTAGAAATGAAAAATCCTTTAAAATGAGTCCAAACTCGCCGGGGTTATTTTCAAAAATGAATATTTTGTAGATGGCGCTCGTTGAGAATCCGCCATTTTGGAAATATTCATTTTAAAGATAACCCCATCGTGTTTGGGCTCATTTTAAAGGATTTTTCATGTCAAATTTAATAATAATAAGCATTAAAAAAAAATTTAATTACAACATTTTCAAAATGACTCATAATTAAGATGGGATATTTTAAATTTAATTAATTTGATGAGATTAGAAATGAAAAATCCTTTAAAATGAGCCCAAACTCGACGGGGTTATTTTCAAAAACGAATATTTTGTAGATGGCGCTCGTGGAGTATCCGCCATTTTGGAAAAACTATCTTTAAAGATAACCCCATCGAGTTTGGGCTCATTTGAAAGGATTTTTCATTCCCTGTTTAACAGAAATATATACTTTTAATTTTAATAATTTGAAGAAAAACTTAATTATTTATCATTTTAAAAATGACTCATAATTATTTTAAATTTAATTGTTTTGATGAGATTAGAAATGAAAAATCCTCCAAAATGAGTCCAAACTCGACAAGGTTACCTTTAAAAACTAACATTTCGTAGATGGCGCTCGTTGAATATCCGCCATTTTGGAAAAATTATCTTTAAAGATAACCCCATCGTGTTTGGGCTCATTTTAAAGGATTTTTCATTCCCAATATAACAGAAATAATTATTTTTAATTTTAACAATTTATTTAAAGAAAGCTTAATTATTAATAATTTTAAAAATGACTAATAATTGTTTTAAATTTAATTGTTTTAATGAAATTAGAAATGAAAAATCCTTTAAAATGAATCCAAACTCGACGGGGTTATTTTCAAAAACGAATACTTTGTAGATGGCGCTCGTTGAGAACCCGCCATTTTGGAAAAAATATTTTTAAAAATAACCCCATCAAGTTTAGGCACATTTTAAAAGATTTTTCATATCAAATTTGATAAGATTGATTATTTTAAAAATATTTTATTAAATTGTTTTCAAAATGGCTAATATTTAAAGCGGGTTATTTTAGATTTAATTAATTTGATGAGATTAGAAATGAAAAATCCTTTGAAATGAGTCCAAACTCGATGGGGTTATTTTTAAAAACGAATATTAAATAATTACAACATTTTCAAAATGGCTAATAATTAAGTCGGTTTATTTTAAATTTAATTAATTTGATGAGATTAGAAATGAAAAATCCTTTAAAATGAGCCCAAACTCAACGGGGTTATTTTCAAAAACGAATATTTTGTAGATGGCGCTCGTGGAGTATCCGCCATTTTGGAAAAACTATCTTTAAAGATAACCCCATCGAGTTTGGGCTCATTTGAAAGGATTTTTCATTCCCTGTTTAACAGAAATATATACTTTTAATTTTAATAATTTGAAGAAAAACTTAATTATTTATCATTTTAAAAATGACTCATAATTATTTTAAATTTAATTGTTTTGATGAGATTAGAAATGAAAAATCCTCCAAAATGAGTCCAAACTCGACAAGGTTACCTTTAAAAACTAACATTTCGTAGATGGCGCTCGTTGAATATCCGCCATTTTGGAAAAATTATCTTTAAAGATAACCCCATCGAGTTTGGACTCATTTTAAAGGATTTTTCATTTCCAATTTAACAGAAATAATTATTTTTAATTTTAACAATTCATATAAAAAAAGCTTAATTATTAATAATTTTAAAAATGAGTCACAATTATTTAAAATTTAATTGTTTTGATGAAATTAGAAATGAAAAATCCTTTAAAATTAGTCCAAACTCGCCGGGATTATTTTCAAAAATGAAGATTTTGTAGATGGCGCTCGTTGAGAATCCGCCATTTTGGAAATATTATTTTTAAAGATAACTCCATCGAGTTTGGGCTCATTTTAAAAGATTTTTCATATCAAATTTGATAAGAATGATTATTTTAAAAATATTTTATTAAAATGTTTTCAAAATGGCTAATATTTAAAGCGGGTTATTTTAGATTTAATTAATTTGATGGGATTGGAAATGAAAAATCCTTTAAAATGAGTCCAAACTCGACGGGGTTATTTTCAAAAGTGAATACTTTGTAGATGGCGCTTTTTGAGAATCCGCCATTTTGGAAAAATTACCTTTAAAGATAACCCCATCAAGTTTGGACTCATTTTAAAGGATTTTTCATTTCCAATTTAACAGAAATAATTATTTTTAATTTTAACAATTCATTTAAAGAAAGCTTAATTATTAATAATTTTAAAAATGACTAATAATTGTTTTAAATTTAATTGTTTTAATGAAATTAGAAATGAAAAATCCTTTAAAATGAGTCCAAACTCGCCGGGGTTATTTTCAAAAACGAATATTTTGTAGATGGCGCTCTTTGAGAATCCGCCATTTTGGAAATATTATTTTTAAAGATAACCCCATCGAGTTTGGGCTCATTTTAAAGTATTTTTCTTATCAAATTTGATAAAAATAATTATTTAAAAAAAAATTTTATTGAAATATTATTATAAAATGGCTAATAATTAAGACGGGTTATTTTAAATTTAATTATTTTGAATAGATTAGAAATGAAAAATCGTTTAAAATGAGTCCAAACTCGCCGGGGTTATTTTCAAAAACGAATATTTTATAGATGGCGCTCGTTGAGAATCCGCCATTTTGGAAAAATTATCTTTAAAGATAACCCCATCGTGTTTGGGCTCATTTTAAAGGATTTTTCATATCAAATTTAATAAAATAAGCATTTTAAGAAAAAATTAATTACAACATTTTAAAAATAGTTATTTTAAAATTTAATTAATTTGTTGAGATTAGAAATGAAAAATCCTTTAAAATGAGTCCAAACTCGCCGGGGTTATTTTCAAAACCGAATATTTTGTAGATGGCGCTCGTTGAGAATCCGCCATTTTGAAAATACTATTTTTAAAGATAACCCCATCGAGTTTGGGCTCATTTTAAAGGATTTTTCATATCAAATTTGATACAAACAACGGCTTACTTGAGCGATTAAAAAAAATTCTCGATTATTAAGCGATCTGATGATTCTTAAATACACCTTTAATTTTGTTATTAAATTATCTTTACCGTTGTATAACAAAGTGTGGGAGTGAGCCCCAACGATCACACTGATTCCGGGGATTGCTTTCCGGGCAATTTCTTGATCTACTTCGTAACCACAATGAGATAAAACAATCACCGTGAATACGCCTTCCTCGTTAAAAAGGCGTTCCGCTTCTTTATTAACGCTCTCGGATTCATCCAAAAATTTTAATTTCTCCGTTGAAGCGATTTCCTACAACAAAATTTTAACTTAACCTCAAAACGTCAAATTAAAATATGACGTAGTTATTTTTTTTTTTAGGGGAATTTAATTTTTATAAGTTTTTTTTTTAAATGTCAATTACTTCACGTTATTGATAAAGTGACTTAGTAACTTTTTTTTTTTCTGGGGGAATTTAATTTTTATAAGTTTTTTTTTTAAACGTCAATTACTTCACGTTTATTATTGATGAAGTGACTTAGTAACTTTTTTTTTCTGGGGGAAATTAATTTTTTTAAGTTTTTTTTTTTTAAAACGTCAATTTTAATAAATGTCAATTTAACTTTACGTTTGTTGTTGATAAAATGACTCCAACGACGCCGATTTTTCTCCCATCCACCTCCAAAACGGTACTTTTTTCGTACAACCCTTGCATTGTGGGTTCTTCGGAGTCGTCAATGTTGGAAACGACAATCGGGGAATTGAGCGCGTTCAGAAACGGAACCAAACCTTCGATTTTGTCATCAAATTCGTGATTACCCAGAGTCTAAAAATCGTCGTTAATTAATTAATTAAAAATGAAATAATTAAAGTTTTACCGTAACGTTCGGTTCTAAAATGTTCCAAAAATGCGCGGTAACGTTCCATTTAAACAAATTATACCACAAAGTTCCTTGAAAATTATCCCCGGCGTTTAAAAAAATCGGGTTAACTCGCGATTCTCTCAACTGATTAACGGCGGTGTAAACTCTAGAAATACCCCCAATGCATTCGTTTGATTTGCACGACCCCGAATCGGTTGAAGTTTCTTCAAACCGTGCGTGAAAATCATTTAGATGTATTATTGATAATCGAAAATTGTATTCTTCGTCCAAATCATCGTTTCCGGTCAATAAAACCGCGGTAACACTCGAAACGACCGCAATAACCACGATAACGCCCACTATTATTAACCCTTTCGTTAAAGAAATCATTTTAATTCGTTGGAATCTCACCACGAATTAATTTTTGGCGATGAAAAACGACGGCACGTTTCGATTTTTAATCCGTTTTATCTCTATAAGATATTTAAAACTTTTTTTTTGATTTTATCTGGTGCAATTCATTGATAATTCATGATTTATCACATCATATATTTACTTGTAACTTGTTTTGATGGTGTTTATTTAAAAACTGGGCTTAGTAATACATTTTTAACTATTAAAACGATTGTATAACGAAGATTGAATCCGATTATTGGTTTTAATTTGCATAATTTAACGGTTGAGTGAGCTGCGAAATATTAATTAATGTTATATAATCGAAAAAAAATGATTTCTATTTTATTTTTCGCTTTCTTATTTAAAATTTTTGTTAAAAATATCGTTAAAATTAAAAATAATTGTTTTTATTAAATTGGATTTGGAAAATCCTTTAAAATGAGCCCAAACTCAATGGGGTTATCTTTAAAAGTAATTTTTCCAAAATGGCGGATTCACAACGAGCGCCATCTACGCAATATTCGCTTTTGTAAATATCCCCGTCGAGTTTGGACTCATTTTAAAGGATTTTTCATTTCTAATCTTATCGAAATGATTAAATTTAAAATAAATTTAAAAAAAATTGTATTAAATTGTATTTATAATATAAATAAACAATATTGGTACCATACAAGTTGTTTTGATTTAAATCTAACCCTAAATCCTCCAATTCAGAAATAAATTTTAAAGTTTAAAAAAAAAAATTGTTAGGGCGACATCTATTGGGCGGATGATTAAGTTTTTTTTTTACTAAAGCTTTGGTAATTCGATAATAGATGGCGCTAAATTGAATAATTTGTCAAGACATTAAAATTTTTCAAAAATATTTCACTTTTATATACTTGAAGGTCAATTAGAGGTCGTTCAAGGTGACTTCAAGGAGACATCCAAAAATTTTCGACCAAAATTTTCAATTGCAATCACTTGAAGGTCATTTAGAGGTCGTTCAAGGTGACTTCAAGGAGACATCCAAAAATTTTCGAACAAAATTTTCAATTGCAATCACTTGAAGGTCATTTAGAGGTCGTTCAAGGTGACTTCAAGGAGACATTTAAAAATTTTAGGTCAATTAGATCTCGTTAAAGAAAAAAATAAAAATATAAATTAATAAATTTCTCCATGAAAATCGAAGATTAAAACAGCGCCATCTTTTATTATCTTACCCAACAATCATTATAGATTTCTTCTTTACTAACAGAGGGTGCATTTTTAAAATTAATTTTTTATTTAGCGCCATCTATTATCGCATCACCTGTATTAAATCATAGTTTAGTTTTCGCCCAATAGAGAGCGCAATCAATTTATTTCATGATTGATTTAAGGTTTATATTTAAATTAAAACAACTCTGATAATATTAATGTTTATTTTAATTTTCTCACTCTCACATAATGATTCTTAAAATAGTGTATCCTACTAAAGCATAAATAGTATATCGAATAATTGTACTTTGATCAGGAAGAGTATCCACAAAGTCCTTAAATTCCTCATTAAAATCATTTCTTTCAACATTTTGTATCCTATTTGTATTTTCATCCAATTTTTGCACCAACTTTGCATAATTCTGATCACCTTTTCTTGTTACATCCTCGATTTGGAGTTGTTTTGAGGAGATTTCCTCAATTTTGCCCTCAATAAATTTTTTTAAATCATCCTTCCGTATGCTGGAATAAGCAAAACCCAAAAACGACCCCAAAATGCTCAAAATTAACCCTAAATATTTCGTGTATTCCACTTGGGATCTTTGCTTTTCGTGCGAATCTCGAATGGCGTTTGCAAAAGCAGTGAAAATCTCGCGTTCCTCTCTATCGTAATTCACAAACATGTCTTGAACCTCCCTCTCTTGCTTTAAAATCTCCGTTTCTTCGCGCATTAAATCCAAGAATAATTGCAAATCATCTTGGCGTTTAACTTTGTGTAATCTATCTTGTAATTCGTTCGATTTCTTTCTAATTAGTGATAAAGCAAAACCCATTTCTCGCCTACGTTCTTGGGCTGTTAATAATTTATCCTAAAATTCTCGTTATAAAACGAATCTTAATTTTTAAAAAATTAATTAATTTACTTGCAAATCGACGACCCGATCCTGATACAACTTAACTTCATCCAACCCTATTACTCGAGTGTACCAAGAATTTAAATCATTAACTTTCTTATAAATAATCTTCTCTTTGAAGTGCGAAACGAGTTTTGGGGCGTCCAAAACGGTTAAATTAAGATTATTCGAGAAGGTTTTTACTATATTCGTTGAAAGGAATCTCATTTTAATCTTGTTTCATCTTTGTAAAATGAATGACATTTAACAGTGAGGTTATCGATTTATCTGAACGTACCCTAAATCTAAATAACTCTATTCACTCTGTTTAATGTCAAATGTCAAACGTCAAAAAGTTTGTTACAAACAAAAAAAGTTGATTATAACAAGTTTTTGGTCGAAATCGTTCAAGAAAAATGAGTATAATACGCGAAAAGCGCGAAAATTTCACGAATAAACCATCGTCGTTCCAACAAAGCGATTCGAAACCTTTAATAACGCCCGAATACGTTTTGCGTTTAACCTCAATCGCCGATAGTTATTTGTGCTCGCCCGACGCTAACGTTTACGACATCGATTTTACTCGGTTTAAAATACGCGACTTGGAAAGCGGGGCCGTTTTGTTTGAGATTGCTAAACCGATTATAGATAGTTTGGAGGAAAGCGTCGATAATCGAGGCGAAAATGAAGAGCCCGTTGATCCCAATGCTGGGAGATTTGTGAGGTACCAATTCACCCCGCAATTTTTGAAATTAAAAACGGTCGGGGCTACGTAAGTTAATGAATTAATTAAAATTAATAAATGATTAATGTAGTAATGAATTGATAGGGTTGAATTTACCGTTGGGAGCAAACCTGTCAATAAGTTCCGAATGATTGAGAAGCATTTCTTCAGAGATAAACTTTTAAAAACGTTCGATTTCGAATTTGGATTTTGTATACCTCACTCAAGGAATACTTGTGAACATATTTATGAATTTCCGACGTTACCCACCGATTTAGGTAAATTTAAAAGAAAATTTTTTTTTTTTAGGTTATAAAATTTTGACGTTTAAATGATGATTTAGAAACTCGGCTAACTTCACTTCTGTTAGAAAAAAAGATGTTGAAACGAAGTGAGTGACGTTTCTAAATCATTGATAAATGTCGAAATTTTTATAACCTAAAAAAATAATTGTTGAGGTTAGATTTAAATTAAATTATCTAGCAACGTCGCTCGCTTCGCTTCTCTCAAAAAGAGAGAGAGCGAGAAGCGAAGCGAGCGACGTTGTTAGATAATTTAATTNAGAAATGAATTTAGCCACGTTTCTAAATCATTGTTTAAATGTCAACATTTTTATAACCTAAAAAAATAGTTTTTGAGGTTAAATTTAAATTAAATTATCTAACAACGTCGCTCGCTTCGCTTCTCGCTCTCTCTCTTTTTGAGAGAAGCGAAGCGAGCGACGTTGCTAGATAATTTAATTTAAATCTAACCTCAAAAACGATTTTTTTAGGTTATAAAAATATTGACATTTAAAGAATGGTTTAGAAACGTGGCTAAGTTCATTTCTGTCAGAAAAAAAGATATCTATAATCGAAATGAATGACGTTTCTAAATCGTTGTTTAAATGTCAAAAAATATAACAAAAATATAAGAAAAAAATTTATTTTAGATTATAAAAATTTTGACATTTAAACAATAATTTAAAAACATGGCTAGCTTCACTTCTGTCAAAAAGAAAGGTCTATACTCTATTTTTTAATTCGAAGGAGTAAAACAAAAACGATTAAAAGCTGCATCTAAAGTTGTTCAAAACTTTACAACTTGGAAAAGTTGCTCAAAATGATTAAGACCGCTTTGGTAATGATTCAAAACTTGTCTAAATGTTTTAAAATTGCTCCAAAGCTATTACAAGTCGTTCAAAATTACTAAAAACTAATTTGGTGTTATTGAAAACTTGTCTAAATGATTATAAACTACTTCGTTACCGTTCAAAGTTGTAGAAAACGATTAAAAACTGTATCTAAGATTGATCAAAATTCATTTGCAAGATGAAAAAGTTGTTCAAAGTGATTAAGAACCAATTGGTAATGATTAAAAACTTGTCTAACTTGTTGTAACCTGGTACATTACTGTTGCAAGTTGTTCAAACTGCATCTAAAGTTGTTCAAAACATGTTTACATCTTGGAAAAGTTGCTCAAAGTGATTAAAAACAAGTTGGTAATGATTCAAAACTTGTCTAAATGTTTTAAAATTGCTCCAAAGTTATTACAAGTCGTTCAAAATTGCTGAAAATTAATTTGGTGTTGTTAAAAACTTGTCTAAATGATTAAGAAATAGTTCGTTACCGTGCCAAGTTGTACAAAACAATTAAAAACTGCATCTAAGATTGATTAAAATTCATTTACAAGATGAAAAAGTTGTTCAAAATGATTAAAAATCAAAAGGTAATGATTAAAAACTTGTCTAACTTATTGGAAACTGGTATATTACAGTTCCAAGTTGTTCAAAACACGTTTACATCTTGGAAAAGTTGCTCAAAGTGATTAAAAACACGTTGGCAATGATTCAAAACTTGTCTAAATGTTTTAAAATTGCTCCAAAACGATTATAAGTTGCTCAAAATTATTGAAAACTAATTTGGGCTAATTAAAAACATGTCTAAACGATTGCGAATTGTTTAATAATCATATCAAGTTGTTCAAAACGATTAAAAATTTAATTTAAAGTTGTTCAAAACACATTTACAAAATAGAAAAGTTGTTCAAAATGTTTAAAAACAAATTGGCAATCAACCTAAACATGTCTAAATGTTTTAAAATTGCTCCAAAGCGATTATAAGTTGTTCAAAATTATTGAAATCTAATTTGGTCTAATTGCAAACTTGTCTAAACGATTGCGAATTGGTTAATAACCATATCAAGTTGTTCAAAATGATTAAAAACTAAATTTAAAGTTGTTCAAAATGATTAAAAACAAATTGGCAAGCAACCTAAACATGTCTAAATGTTTTAAAATTGCTTCAAAACGATTATAAGTTGTTCAAAATTATTGAAAACTAATTTGGGCTAATTGAAAACTTGTCTAAACGATTGCAAATTGGTTAATAACCATATCAAGTTGTTCAAAATGATTAAAAACAAAGTAGTAATCAACCTAAACATGTCTAAATGTTTTAAAATTGTTCCAAAACGATTATAAGTTGTTCAAAATTATTGAAAACTAATTTGGACTAATTGAAAACTTGTCTAAACGATTGCGAATTGGTTAATAACCATATCAAATTGTTCAAAACGATTAAAAACTAAATTTAAAGTTGTTCAAAATGATTAAAAACAAATTGGTAATTAACCTAAACATGTCTAAATGTTTTAAAATTGCTCCAAAACAATTATAAGTTGTTCAAAATTATTGAAAACTTGTCTAAATGACTGGGGACAGATTCATTACGGCTAAAGGTTGTTTAAATGTATCAAAAACGACATCTAAAACTGTTAACAACTCATATACAACATGGAAAAGTTGTATGGTGTATTCTTATTCAATTAAAACTAGAACTAACACTAGACCTAGAACTAGAATCATTCGGATTTAGTTTCTAGGCGGCCAGCAACATCTCGAATTTTCCTAGTGTAATTTTTGCTTAAAACTGACCAATTTTCCTTTCTTTTGACGCTTCAATTTAAAAACACTCCTCCGAATTAAAAAATAGAGTATAAAAGCGAAATAAGCGACGTTTCTAATACATTGTTTAAATGTCAAAATTTTTATAACCTAAAAAAAAAAATTGTTGAGGTTAGATTTAAATTAAATTATCTAGCAACGTCGCTCGCTTCGCTTCTCTCAAAAAGAGAGAGAGCGAGAAGCGAAGCGAGCGACGTTGTTAGATAATTTCATTTAAATCTAACCCTAAAAAAAAAATTTTTTTGGTTATAAAAATTTTGACATTTATAAGATTTAAAAACGTGGCTAACTTCATTTCTGTCACTAAAAAGGATCTAGAAATGAAATGAGTGACGTTTCTAAATCTCAATGGTAACACAATAAAAATAATAACCTAAAAAAATTATTTTTTTCTTTCTAGTGAATGAAATGATAGCGAATCCTTTTGAAACGCGTTCGGATTCATTTTATTTCGTGGATGATCACCTTATTATGCATAACAAGGCTGATTATGCATACAACGGAGGGCAAGCGTAATCAAAATTGGGTTAAAAAAGTATAAAAAAAAAAGTTTTGTGTTCGTTTTTGTCTCCGATCGTTTTAAAAAGCGATCGACGCACTCGAAAAACACCATCACCTTACACCCTTTAAGGTCTCGTCGATGTAAATGGATGAAAAAAAACGTTTTTAGGCACCGTTCTTGCTGGATATAGTTAAAGAGAGCAAATAAAAAAAAAAAAAAAGGTTAAAAATGCAAAAACACGTAAGTTAAAGCAGCTTTGTCTCGATTGTCTCTGTGTGTGATATTTTTTTTATAAAACTATTATTATAAAAACATTCCGTTTTAGTAATAAAAAACTGTTTAAATCAATTGAAACCGTTGTTATTAATAAATTTAAAAAAATGGCTACCTAAATGTCTACCAATGTAATAGTCGATCTATAATTTTCTATATCGTTGAGTCCCAATTCTTAATTGACAGTTCAAACTTTGTTTGAAACAGCGAAAAAACCATTAAAAATAAAGTTGTAAAATAAATTTTTATGAAACGATTCCGGGGATGTTAAATTAAGTATTGCATTCAATTATTTATAACAATATTTAATTTAAAAACAAATAAATGAAAAGAAAAGATCGATGTCGGTAAGTCAGACACCTACGTTTTGTTGTTGTCATTAATTGACAGTTCTAATTACTTGAAGTTACGATTTAAATTTGTTAAAACATTTTATTGATTTTTTTTAACCCGGCGAATCCAAATTTTGGTGCAAATCGGTTTTAAGAATGATAAGGTAAGTGTTTTAATTAATTTGATTAAAAAATCAAATTAAAATAATTCAAAAACTTATTTCATTTGACGCTTAAGGACATAGATATAATATTTTACGGATTACTAAAAAAATTAACTCGTTAATTCGTTTTTAAATTTATAAAATTAATTCATCCGTTATTAATTTACATTTAAACAAATCAATTAAAACCGTTATTATTAATAAATAAAAAAAAATGGTACCAAAAATGTCTACCAAAATAAAAGTCGATCTATAATTTTCTATATCGTTGAGTCCCAATTCTTAATTGACAGTTCAAACTTTGTTTGAAACAGCGAAAAAAATAAAGTTGTAAAATAAATTTTTATGAAACGATTCCGGGAATGTTAAATTAAGTATAATTTATAACAATATTTAATTTTAAAACAAATAAATGAAAAGAAAAATCGATGTCGGTAAGTCAGATACCTACGTTTTGTTGTTGTCATTAATTGACAGTTCTAATTACTTGAAGTTACGATTTAAATGTGTTAAAACATTTCAATGATTTTTTTTAAACCGGCGAATCCAAATTTTGGTACAAATCGGTTTCACGAATGACAAGGTAAATGTTTTAATTAATTTAATTTAAAAAAATCGACTTAAAATAATTCAAAAACTTATTTCATTTGACGCTTAAGGACATAGATATAACATTTTACGGATTACTAAAAAAATTAAGTCGTTAATTCGTTTTTAAATTTATAAAATTAATTCTTCCGTTATTAATTTACATTTAAACAAATCGATTGAAACCGTTATTTTTAATAAATAAAAAAAAAATCGCTCAAAAATATCTACCAAAATAAAAGTCGATCTATAATTTTCTATATCGTTGAGTCCCAATTCTTAATTGACAGTTCAAATTTTGATTGAAATAGCGAAAAAACCGTTAAAAATAAAGTTGTAAAATAAATTTTTATGAAACGATTCCGGGGATGTTAAATTAAGTATAATTAATAACAATATTTAATTTAAAAGCAAATAAATGAAAAGAAAAGCTCGATGTCGGTAAGTCAGACAACTACGTTTTGTTTTTATCATTATTTGACAGTTCTAATTACTTGAAGTTGCGATTTAAATTTGTAAAAACTTTATTTAATTGATTCTTTTTAACCCGGTGAATTCAAATTTTGGTGCAAATCAATTTCAGGAATGACAAGGTAAATGTTTATAATTCAAAAACTTATTTCATTTGATACTCACGAACTTAAGACTTTTATTACGTCGTAAAACAAAAAATAAGAACGAATTAATTAGTTTTATTAAACGATCCAATATCCATGATTAATTAAATTAAGCGAAATCGACTCAAACGGGTCTTGCGTTCACCCTAAAACAAGATTCATGTCAACACAATCTAAAAAAGAATTAATCGAGTTGGAGAACCGGAAATTTTACCATCCGGGGGTCGTATTAGCCAATCTTCGAATTCGCCGGGTGTTGCGATCTTGATCGCGAATCTTTTTCTCCATCTCCGCGTCGGTTAGAGTCTCTAAAAAGGGGGCCCACTGATCGGCTTCGCTCGGGGGTCGAAACGGAACCTCAACGGTTGGTAGAGGAGCCTCGCTAAACGCATACGTTCTTTGATGCCACGATAATTGCCCACGAATCGAATAAGCAATCGCGGTAACAAATTCACCACCTAATCCAAGCTCCGCACAAAGCTTTACGGCAAACATTTCTGGGTTATTATCTTTTTCCGACATATCCCACTCAACCTAACCTCAAAATAATTTGTAGTTAACCATTACCAAAGATTAAAGAGTAAACAAGATGCGCTTTGATGTAGGGTTACCATTTTTTTTATGATCTTGAACGTTATCGACCTTTAAATTGACAACTTAATTCAAAAACAATTTTTTTTAGGTTATAAAAATGTTGACATTTAAACAATGATTTAGAAACGTGGCTAAATTCATTTCTGTCAGAAATAAAGATGTAGAAACGAAGTGAGTGACGTTTCTAAATAAATGTCAAAATTTTATAACCTAAAAAAAAAATTGTTGAGGTTAGATTTAAATTAAATTATCTAGCAACGTCGCTCGCTTCGCTTCTCTCAAAAAGAGAGAGAGCGAGAAGCGAAGCGAGCGACGTTGTTAGATAATTTAATTTAAATTTAACCTCAAAAACTATTTTTTTAGGTTATAAAAATGTTGACATTTAAACAATGATTTAGAAACGTGGCTAAATTCATTTCTGTCAGAAAAAAAGATGTAGAAACGGAAGTGAGTGACGTTTCTAAATCATTGATAAATGTCAAAATTTTATAACCTAAAAATTGTTGAGGTTATGAGATTTAAATTAAATTATCTAGCAACGTCGCTAGCTTCGCTTCTCGCTCTCTCTCTTTTTGAGAGAAGCGAAGCGAGCGACGTTGCTAGATAATTTAATTTAAATCTAACCTCAAAAAAATTTATTTTAGGTTATAGACTTGTTGACATTTAAATGATTTAAAAACGTAACTAAGCCTTGACGTCACAGAGATGGGAGGAGCTTATACCGACTCCAAACAATTTCGTTGCTAACGGTAAATCACTAGATGGCGCCAGCTCCTACGCGTCTTTCTCAAATGACATTTTCTGACGTTTCATTAAAACAAAAATTAACTCATTTTGAGTTAGAAATAAAACTAAAATTACAAATTTTTTAGGTTACACCGTGCGTCAAACACTAAAATGTTATGCCAACTTAAAATATCACAAAAAAAAACTTTTAAACTTTAATAAAATTAATTAAAAAATTTCTAGTATTAGTTTTATTTCTTATTCCATCGACAAAAAAGTCTACGAATACTTTGTAACTAAAATAATTTTTTGTTTCAAAGTTTTCAACCCTGCCGTTACCATGGTGATTTATCAATAAGCACCGACATCTTTGAAAAATCACCTGTATCATCAAAAAAACGTTTTATAATAATTATATTAAACAATTTTCGCATTAAAAGAAGCTGAATGATCCGTTTTTAAAACAGAGTAAGTACACTTATTACAAAATAACCTATAAAAATGACAGTTAAAATTTTAAATGTCAAATATTAATCACATCAACTGACATTAATTTCGTATAAATGATGTTTAAAACGTGTTATTCTTCTAATTAAAAAAAAACGACGATTTTTGATTTAATTAAGCGTTAATATAACAAAAATTCAATAAAGTTATTAAAAAAATTAATGCTAACAAATTTCACTAGATGGCGCGTCTTCTTCAAGTGACGTTTTTTGACGTTTCATTAAAAAAAGCTTTATTTAACTCATTTTGAGTTAGATATAAAACTGAAACTAGAAATTTTGAGGTTATGTCGTGCGTCAAACACCAAAATGTTATACCAACCTAAAATATCACAAAAAAAAACTTTTAAACTTTAACAATTTTGATTGTTAAATAGAAATTTGTTTAGGTTGTTGTTATTTCTTTATTAAGTTAATTCGACCTAATTACGCGTTAATATAGCAAAAATTTAATAGAAAGTTATTAAAAAAAATAATTAATGTTACTAAATTTCACTAGATGGCGCTAACTCCTATGCGTCCTTTTCAAATGTCATTTTTTGACGTTTCATTAGAAAAAAATTAACTCATTTCGAGTTAAAAATAAAACTAACTAGAAATTTTGGGGTTATGCCGTGCGTCAAAGACTTAAGATTTATTTCTTATTCCATCGACAGAAAAGCTTACGAATATTTTTTGTAACTAAAATAATTTTTTCTTTTAAAGTTTTCAACCCTACCGTTAACATGGTGATTTATCAATAAGCACCGACATCTTTAATTTAAATCTCATAACCTCAACAATTTTTAGGTTATAAAATTTTGACATTTATCAATGATTTAGAAACGTCACTCACTTCGTTTCTGTCTTTTTTTTCACAGTAATGAACTTAGCCACGTTTCTAAAGCATTGTTTAACTATCAAAATTTTTATAACCTAAAAAAAATTGTTTTTAAGGTTAAATTTAAATTAAATTATCTAACAACGTCGCTCGCTTCGCTTCTCGCTCGCTCTTTCTTTGAGAGAAGCGAAGCGAGCGACATTGTTAGATAATTTAATTTAAATCTCATAACCTCAACAATTTTTAGGTTATAAAATTTTGACATTTATCAATGATTTAGAAACGTGACTCACTTCGTTTCTACATCTTTTTTTCAGACAGAAATGAACTTAGCCACGTTTCTAAAGCATTGTTTAACTATCAAAATTTTTATAACCTAAAAAAAATTGTTTTTAAGGTTAAATTTAAATTAAATTATCTAACAACGTCGCTCGCTTCGCTTCTCGCTCGCTCTTTCTTTGAGAGAAGCGAAGCGAGCGACATTGTTAGATAATTTAATTTAAATCTCATAACCTCAACAATTTTTAGGTTATAAAATTTTGACATTTATCAATGATTTAGAAACGTCACTCACTTCGTTTCTACGTCTTTTTTTCTGACAGAAATGAACTTAGCCACGTTTCTAAATCATTGTTTAACTGTCAAAATTTTTATAACCTAAAAAAATTGTTTTTGAGGTTAAATTTAAATTAAATTATGTAACAACGTCGCTCGCTTCGCTTCTCGCTCTCTCTTTCTTTGAGAGAAGCGAAGCGAGCGACGTTGTTAGATAATTTAATTTAAATCTCATAACCTCAACAATTTTTAGGTTATAAAATTTTGACATTTATCAATGATTTAGAAACGTCACTCACTTCGTTTCTACGTCTTTTTTTCTGACAGAAATGAACTTAGCCACGTTTCTAAATCATTGTTTAACTGTCAAAATGTTTATAACCTAAAAAAATTGTTTTTGAGGTTAAATTTAAATTAAATTATGTAACAACGTCGCTCGCTTCGCTTCTCGCTCTCTCTTTCTTTGAGAGAAGCGAAGCGAGCGACGTTGCTAGATAATTTAATGTAAATTTAACCTCAAAAAAAAATTTTTTAGGTTATAGAAATGTTGACATTTAAACAACGATGTAAAAACGTGACTACCTTCACTAAGTCTTGACGTCACAGAGATGGGCGGAGCTTATACCGACTCCAAACAATTTTGTTGCTAACGGTAAACCACTAGATGGCGCTAACTCCTAGGCAACTCCTGGCACTCTTAGTTTTATTTCTTATTCCATCGACAGAATGAATATTTTTTGTAACTAAAATAATTTTTTGTTTCAAAGTTTTCAACATAGAAAATATTTATATTATAATTATTATTTGTAGGTTATGTTTGTTATTGACATTTAAATTGAAATATCTTCTATCTCATTTCAAAACTAGATTTTCTCACTCTAACATCGCAAATTGTTTACTCTTTACTCTTTTTACCATAACTTTAATTAAAATTCACCTGATCCACTAAAGATGTATTCCCAACGTGAATATTCAACTTAATAATAACCCTTTGGTCGCAAGATTCCTCAATAATCGCCGGGGGCTCAACCGGAAATGCATCAATTTGTTGTCGGATAGCTTGTGAAATCGCCGGTACAAAAGTCAACGGATTCAAATCTAAATCGTCGCAAAGCACTTCAGCGAATTGCTCCGGCGAAATCATACTCTCATTTTTATTCCACGTAAAAGTATCGCGCAATTTTTGCCCCTCAATCTCCATATCCAACCGAATCGGAACTAAAACCTCCATTTGCGAGGCATTTTCAATATTAACCTGGGGATCGGTGTCGTCGAAACACAAAGGAAAAGTGCGTACTTTCTTGGAATTAACTCGATTTCGATTAATCGGGGTTGCTTGGGGCACGGCGTCTAAATGGCTTGAATTTGGTAACGAAGGGACCCATTGCATCGATTTTTTCGATTTGCTTTCGCGTGGTAAAGGTGGATCGGAAGTGTGAACCGAAACCGCTTTGTATTTTTCATCGTTCCCCTCAATTATATCCTCAACCTCATTCGCTCGGAGAAGAGATACGCTACTAGCCAAGACGTGTTGGCTCAATCCAAGATCGATGAGGCGTTTGCGTTCCTCGTTGGTTATGGAACGCCGGTACATTCCCGGGTAACGCTTATAAAGGGACCCCCGGAATAAACGGAGATAATTTCCAACCTTAAAATTACCCCGATTAATTTATTTTTGATTTGTAAGTTTTTGGAAAAATTCAAGATATCATCATCATGGTACTAAAAAATCAACGATTTTTTTTAATCAATGTGAAATGAAACAAAAAAACACGTTAGAAATTAAAAGAAAGTGCGGAAAAGTGTAGAATATACCGAAAAATGAGTTCTAGTGATAGTGACTCATAATTAAAATGGATTATTTTAAAATTTAATCATTTTGATGAGATTAGAAATGAAAAATCCTTTAAAATGAGTCCAAACTCGATGGGGTTACCTTTAAAAACGAATGTTTTGTAGATGGCGCTCGTTGAGAATCCGCCATTTTGGAAAAATTCTTTTTAAAGATAACCCCATCGAGTTTGGGCTCATTTTAAAGGATTTTTCATATCAAATTTGATAAAAATAATTATTTAAAAAAAAATTTATTGCAATATTTTCAAAATGGCTAATAATTAAGACGAGTTATTTTAAATTTAATTAATTTGATGAGATTAAAAATGAAAAATCCTTTAAAATGAGTCCAAACTCGACGGGGTTACCTTTAAAACCGAATGTTTTGTAGATGGCGCTCGTGGAGAATCCGCCATTTTGGAACAATTATTTTTAAAGATAACCCTATCGTGTTTGGGCTCATTTTAAAGGATGTTTCATATCAAATTTAATAAAAATAAGCATTAAAAAAAAATTTAATTACAACATTTTCAAAATGGCCAATAATTAAAACGGCTTATTTTAAATTTAATTAATATGGTGAGATTAGAAATGAAAAGTCCTTTAAAATGAGTCCAAACTCCACGGGGTTATTTTTAAAAACTAATATTTCATAGATGGCGCTCGTTGAGAATCCGCCATTTTGGAAAAATTATTTTTAAAGATAACCCCATCGAGTTTAGGCTCATTTTAAAAGATTTTTCATATCAAATTTGATAAAATTAATTATTTAAAAAAAATTAATCCACTTATTTTCAAAATGGCTAATAATTAAGACGGGTTATTTTAAATTTAATTAATTTGATGAGATTAGAAATGAAAAATCCTTTAAAATGAGTCCAAACTCGACGGGGTTATCTTCAAAAATGAATATTTTGTAGATGGCGCTCGTTGAGCATCCGCCATTTTGGAAAAATTATTTTTAAAAATAACACCATCGTGTTTGGGTTCATTTTAAAGGATTTTTCATATCAAATTTGATAAAAATAATTATTTGAAAAAAATTTAATTAAAATATTATCAAAATGGCTAATAATTAAGACGGGTTATTTTAAATTTAATTAATTTGATGAGATTATAAATGAAAAATCCTTTAAAATGAGTCCAAACTCGACGGGGTTAACTTTAAAAACGATTGTTTTGTAGATGGCGCTCGTTGTGAATCCGCCATTTTGGAAAAATTGTTTTAAAGATAACCCTATCGTGTTTGGGCTCATTTTAAAGTGCTTTTCATATCAAATTTAATAAAACTAAGCAATAAAAAAAAATTTAATTATAACATTTTCAAAATGGCTAATAATTAAGACGCGTCATTTATTTATAATTTAATTAATTTGATGAGATTAGAAATGAAAAATCCTTTAAAATGAGTCCAAACTCCACGGGGTTATCTTCACAAACAAATATTTTGTAGATGGCGCTCGTTGTGAATCCGCCATTTTGGAAAAATTGGTTTTAAAGATAACCCTATCGTGTTTGGGCTCATTTTAAAGGGCTTTTCATATCAAATTTAATAAAACTAATCATTAAAAAAAAATTTAATTACAACATTTTCAAAATGGCTAATAATTAAGACGAAATGACCCCAACCTCAATTTTGACATGTTTGTAATTCTCGTGAAAAATCCTTTGAAATGAGCCCAAACGTGACACATTTAATTCCAATATTACTGCAGATATAAATAACTTCCGGTTTGAAATGTCAATGTCATTTTTATATATTCTTAATTTTTATAAAATGTGTTAAAATTTGCCACAAAAACAAAATTATAACAAAAAAAAAAATCAGGAATTAAGGTTGGTATTAATATTTAAAAATTAAATTGTTGCTAACTTCAGGTTTAATATTTTTTATTCTATCTTTTTTGCTTTTCAAGATAAATGCGTCATGTTTGGACTCATTTTAAAGGTTATTTTATAAAGATTACGAATTTAACAATAAAATTAAAGTTGACATTAACACCTGAAAGTTTTTTTCTTAGCCGTGCGTCGAAACTGTTTCAAAAAGCATCAAAATTATTTTTAGGCGCAGGGCTAAGACGATTTTTTCTAGTACTAGGTCTAATGTTTGTTCTGGTTTTAATTCAATAAAGATATGCAACACAGTGAAAGAACACCATGAAATTTTCCATTTGTCTATTATACAGAGTGTACAAAAAGTATGGAATAATGGTTCTACAGCCTAAACTTCAACTTATATTATAATTATTTTCCGCATATTTTGGTATAGAAATAAAATAATGATGACGACATGAATGTGTTTTTTAACCTGTATATTTTAAGGTTTTTGAATTCCTTTTGACAAGGTGTTGCAAAACGCCATATGGAAATAAAACAAAAACAGTAACAGCATTAAATTAAATGTTTAAAATGTTGTCCATTGGTTTCAAGTAACTTTTTTTAATATAAGTTGAAATTAAGGCTGTAGAATCCATACTTTTTGTACACCCTGTATGATAACTAACTTCAGGTTTAAAATGTCAACCTCAATTAATTTTCCTGGATTAAAAATCCTTTAAAATGAGTACAAACACGACATATTTATCTTCAATATTAATGAAGTTTAATGGTAAACAACGACATTTTAGTCGTTGTGCTTCAAAAACCGTGATTTAGTGATTTTTCGGTAAGTTTTACACTTTTCCGTACCTTTCTTTATTTATAACGACTTACTTAAGTGATTTCCAGCCGATTTTTAAGCGACATGATGATTCTTAAATTATACCCAAGCTTTTTTTTAATCACCTCGGATCCAACGCAATAATATTCCCCATTTTCTTCCAATTGGAAACTTATCGGTTTATCGCCAAACGTTCTAAGACTCATTATAACCTCAATAAACCTCGAAAGCGTCACTCACAAAACAAAAATGACAAAAATCGATGTGTCATTTTATTTTAGTACCAACATAAATTTTAAAATAATTTTGGGTTGGTACCGAATCAAACATAACCTCAAATGTCAAAGTATAAGAAAAAAATTTGTCGTTGGATTTTTCGATCGTTTTTGCGCCCTATTTATAGAGTTTTGATATTTATGTAACCGATGCCGCGTCCTAAGAGTATTTATAAATACCGTTTAATGTGGTCATGAGTAAAGATTTCCTCTGGAGAAGCAATTGCGTTCAGAGGTTAATAACGTTCGAGTTTTGGTCGGATTTGATAACCCAGGTGAGAACGTACACCGAAGACGCCGTGGAGCACCTAGTTTTAGCATGTTTCCTTTACATCACGTTCTGCGTGCTACTTTACGCTTTAATAACCCGCTGGGATAAGATACGATTCACGCGAGAGATCGACAATTCAAATCGTACTTTGTTGGTGATTGCGCACCCGGACGACGAATGCATGTTTTTTGGCCCCATCGTACACCATCTCATAGAAAACGATTCGTGTCGATTGTACGTGATTTGTTTGTCGATGGGGAACGGATACGGATTGGGGAAAAAGAGGAAACAAGAACTTTATGATGCGTGCCGAATTTTAGGGGTAAACGAAGGCGATATCACCATTTATAATAACACGTATATGCAAGATTCAATCGATGGGAGTTGGCCCACGGAGTTAGTGGCAAATTTGATTTTACAACAAGTTGAAATGTACAACATTGATACATTAATTACATTTGATAAACATGGAGTTAGTAGACACATTAATCATTGCAGCATATATTACGCAATCGCCCATTTGAGTCTGGATAAAAGATTACCACCACGTAAGTTTTTAAATCATTATACATCAAAAATTAACCTCAAAATTTTAGAATGTAGAGTTTACGTTTTGGAAAGTGTAAATATTGTTAGGAAGTATTGGTTTTTGTTGGATATACCATTAAGCTTTTTGTTATCTAGGTATAGGTAAGGTTATTTTTAATTTTAACCCAATTCAGATTAGATTAAATTAATTTTTTTAAATCCTAGGTACATTTTAAGATCGGACGGGCGAACCAAACTCCGCCAAGCTATGAAAAAACATCAATCACAACTCGTTTGGTACAGAAAATTATACATGTTATTCTCTCGATACATAATCATCAACACGCTCCAACAAATGGATTTAAGCGATATCGAACTTGATTTAGTCGATGATTAACTCTATCATTATTATTATTAATTAATGAATTAATTAAAAGATAAGTGCAATAAGTTTTTTTTAGTTCGTTAACTAAAAAAATCGGCTCAAATAAAATCTTCCTTTAATCGTTAATCGTCGTATTTCGATTAATTTTAAATTTGCGTTTTTATAAAAGTATTATAATTAGTTTCGTAAATAAATCAAATAAAAATCACTCACCCCTTCGCTGAAAATCGCCTCAATCTCGTTTATTTTCGAACTTCTAACCTAAAAGTAAAAAGAAAACGTTTTTATTCAAAATGGCGGGACTTATTGATAAATCACCATGGCAACCGCAGGTTGGGTAACTTAAAAATTTAGGAATAAAATCTTTTACAATTCCTTTATTTTTAGCGTAAGCTAAATAACATAACTATTAATTAATTATAATAAAATTAGTTATTAAAAAAATGTTTAACTCCTCTAAAAACTATTTCTAACTTTTTAATCATACGATACGGATAAATAAAACTAAATTAATTTTTGCCCCTTTTTTCAACAATAAAATTACATTGTAAGCTAAGGAATGGTTCAATCTCTCTTCATTTTTATTTTGTAAATTTATATAGTTTATTTACACACTAAAGCGTTTTATTTATCGGTAAAGAAAAAAATTACTTCTTTTTATTAATAAGAATAATAATAATAGTACGGGTTTTTTTTTATTTTCGTTCAAATTTTCTATCCTTACTTTTCATGTTCATTAATCTTTTATTACGTAGATTATATAATCATATTTATATACATTTTTTCCTCATAAACAGAAAAAAATTAAAATATTCTTTTAGTTAGCTATTTAATAATCAAACGAAATTGTTGTACAACTCCATCTATCGACACCACCTCATATTACATCCCATAACCTTGATAGGGCATTTGCGGAGCATAACTAGTTGGGGCATAACCTTGAACGGGTGGTACATATTGTTGTGGTGGCATCCCTTAAAAAGTAAAATTAAAAAATAACTTCGTAATATCCTCATTTACTTACCCATTCCGGGGCCTGCGGTTAGCATTAATTGCGGCTCGGCCATCATCATGGGCTTGTGCGTTTCCTCGGCGGCTTCGCTTTCCCTTTTAGTTTCCGATTGTTCCAACTTTTCCACTTTCAACGTCAACTCCCGCGTTGTTTGTATTAAATAAGGCATGGCGAAATCCATGATATTGTGGCGCCACGCTAACTCCAAGATAACATCCGGTCGGAGAAGATCGTAACATTGATACAAACAAGCCGAGAAACAATCGTATGCTTTACGTTCCAAAAACCAAGCCAATAATTCTTCCGCGAGCTCACCTTGACGCGATTCTGCAGTATATTCCATTGCATCTCGGAATAATCTATTAAAAAAAAGAAAAAATGATTTAAATTTATTCCCAAAATGCAAAATAAAACTATTTTTAACTTATCTAACTTTTTTTCGAATTTTAGCGAAAAATTGACATAGTAACGCAAGATGGTAACCTTTAAATAAAAAAATTTACTAAAAACACCAAATTAACTAAAAAAATTTCTTTTTTTTTAATAAAAATGCAATAATTAATGTGTTTATAATAAAAAAAAAACCGTTTTGTGACTAAATATTGATTATAAATGATTTTTTAAAGGATTTTTTAGGTTAACTTCTTATTTGTAGTTATCACTAATAAAATCGCTAATTTAGTCAATTAACCTAAAAAAACGTACCTTTTAGATTCAATTAAACGTAATAATCGTTTTTAACTCACAAAATAACCCGAAAACTAACTGTTTAATAAGACGCGTACAAATTTTTATCAAAAAATTACAGTTTGTAGAGAAGTTGCCATGGCAACGGCATGTTGGTAACTTTTAAATAAAAAAGAATTTACTCAAGTTTTTGACATTAATATTTAATTAAAATATTAATTTTTTAATAAAAAAGCATTAATAACTATTAATATATAAATCATTTCTTAATTCCAATTAATTAAAAAAAGATTCTCTTCAACTTCAAGTTTTAGGTTAATTTTTTAACCCCCTCTTTTAACTTATTCATCTCGTCATCAAACCATTAATTTACTAAATTAGCTTCAAAAACATACCTTTTAGCTCCAATTAAACGTAAAAAAACGTTCTAAGACTCGCAAAATAACTTAAAAATGTTTAAACGTTTTCACCACGCGTCAAATTTTTTCTAAAAATGACAGTTTGTAGAGCAGTTGCCATGGCAACCATACGTTAGTACTATTTGGGTCAAAAATCGATTATTAATCAATACAAGTTGATGTTTTGACGAATTTACTTCAGATATAATTAAAGTTTATCTCAAAATCGATTCTTTTAGTATTAATTTGAGATAAAAACCTCAAAAATAAGATTTTCCCGAATTTCAATTTTTAGGTTAACTTTGTAACGTCCTAATTTCTTCTTTTATCGACTTATTACTAATTAAATCGTCAATTTATTAAATTTGCCTTAAAAACGTACATTTTAGTTCCAATTAAACGTAAAAAACATTCTTAAGCACGCAAAATAACCCGAAAATGTTTAAACATTCTCATAACGCGTCAAATTTTTTTTGACAATGACAGTTTGTAGAGCAGTTGCCATGGCAACCATATGTTCGTGATTATATGATCCAAAATTCGATTATTAATCAATACAAATAGATGTTTTGACGTATTTACCTCAGATATAATTAAAGTTTATCTCAAAATCGGTTCTTTTAGTATTAATTTAAGATAAAAATCTCAAAAATAAGATTTCCTCCAATTTAAATTTTTAGGTTAACTTTTCAACGTCCTAATTCATTCTTTTTTCGACTTATTACTAATTAAATCGTCAATTTATTAAACTTGCCTTAAAAACATACCTTTTAGTTCCAATTAAACGTAAAAAAAAAAGTTCGTAAACTCACAAAATAACCCGAAAATCTTTAAACGTTTCTATAACGCGTCAAATTTTTTTTGACAATGACAGTTTGTAGAGCAGTTGCCATGGTAACCATAAGTTAGTAATTATTTGAAGCAAAAACCGATTATTAATCAATACAAATAGATGTTTTGACGTATTTACTTCAGATATAATTAAAGTTTACCTCAAAATCGATTCTTTTAGTATTAATTTGAGATAAAAACAATTTTCAATTTTTAGGTTAACCTTTCAACGTCCTAAAATTTTTGGACTTATTACTAATTAAATCGTCAATTTATTAAATTTGCTATAAAAACATACCTTTAAGCTCCAATTAAGCAAAAAAACTCGCAAAATAACTTAAAATTGTTTAAACGTTTTCACCACGCGTCAATTTTTTTCTAAAAAATGACAGTTTGTAGAGAAATTGCCATGGCAACGGCATGTTGGTAACTTTGAAATAAAAAAAAATTTCTAACCTAGTTTTTGATTAATTATTTAAATATTAAATTAATTCTTAATAAAAAGTATTAACTTCTTATTGTTATAAAGCTTTTTATCATCAATAACCTAAACTGATTAATTTTTTCGTTCCAATTGATTCACTTTTCTTATTATTGCAATTTATTCCCCATAAAATTGATGCATTTACTTACTTTATCTCAAAAATACACTTTTAAACTTCAATTCAACACAAAAAAAAACCTTTCTTACTTAATAATAATAAAAATATGAACTAAAAATTAATTTTACACAAAATGGATGACGTTATTGACAAATTACTATGGCAACCGCGGATAAGCAACTTTCAAATAAAAAAATTCCCTACTTTTTTAATAAATAAATTTGTACTCACCTATCTTTTTTACATAATTCAACGCTTTGTTTCCATCGATTATTTCCTTTGTAAAGGTAAGCGGCGATGCGTCTAAATTCGGTTAGTTCGTGTTTTTCTAAATTTTGGGCTAACCCGATGTTGTCAAAGTTATCAAAAGCATCGATTGACGTTCGTAATCCTTGGAAATCTTCCTCCTCGATTAATAAACTATTCAAAGCTTCGTTGATTGCCTTATTGTTTAAGCTTTGAACGCTTCTTAAATAAGATTTGACCAATTGTAGGTGTCCGGCTTTTGTGAAAAAAGTAACGGCTCGCGTATGGTCCATTCTCGGGGCCAAAACCAACAACATATCGTTTAATAACAACGGTTTATAATCCAAATAAAATTGAATAGCTTTATAATAAAGTTCGATATTAGCAACTTTAGTAATAATATCTTTAAAGTGGCCTTCGCGCCATGCTTCCGTCGGATGGGTCATCATCGCCAAGACCGCGTTGTCGTATTCTTCGTATTTATCGTAAAGGAAAACTAATTCGGCCCAAAGATGAGCTTGTTCGGCGGCTCTCAACACTTTAGGGATATTAACTCTCGACCAAAACAGTTCTAAATGTTCCCTCATTTTCCCCGGTTTATATTTCGAATACAAAATAGCCAACTCGGTGAACATTCCCATATGAGCCCTTTCCAACCCTAAAGCCGCTTCCAACAACAAAATTAACTCCTCGAAATAACCTCGATCTTGATAATAATTAATCAAATCTTGCAATTCATCGGCGTGCACGACAATGTGCATCCCGCACATTTGAGCCAACCGGAATTCTTCTGCATCGACACACGCAAAACATACTTCTTTCCACGTTCGGGTACTGTTCGCTTTACGAGCCCCATCAACAGCACCTTGAAATTCTTTTAAATGTACCAAAGTGATTGCGAGACGGGCGAAATTTGAAACGTTATTGTATAAAAGCTTAGCGGCATCGTACATTTTATCATCGAAACAACGGTCGCCGATTTTTTGGATGTCGGCGTGATTTGGGCCACTTATAAATTCTTCTAAGTCGGCTAATCGGCCGGTTTTTGCGTAGGAATAGATTAATTCTGATTCGATGTAGGATTCGCGAGCTTTTTTACGTGCCATTTGAAGATATCTGTTTAATAAAAAAATAAAAATTAATAATTAAAAAAAAAATGTATGAGATAGGCAACACAAATTAACGTTACGTGTAATTGGTTGCCTATCTTAGTAATTTAAACATCAAAAAATAACCTAAAAGAATTTTATTGAATGTGTGTGAAGAAAGATTGACATATATTGTCAATATTAAGGATTCGCGAGCTTTTTTACGAATCATTTGAAGATATCTATTTAACAAAAAAAATTAATAATTTAAAAAAATTTTTTTTAGTAAGATAGGCAACACAAATTTGCGCTACGTGTATTTGGTTGCCTATCCTGTCAATTAAATGCATATATATACTATCTTCTATATCGCTGACTCCCTATCTAAGCAATGAGTGGCGAGCGTTTCCATCAAAAGAAGACGGAATGATATATGTTTTGTCTTTGTCGTACCCCCGTGTCGCGAAAGCGCTAGCGCGAATCGTAAATTTTAAAGAGTTTGAAGTGTTTCGCGCGTATTTTATGCAGCTTTAAAATGCAATTATTATTATAGATGGTTTACTTTAACTATAAATTATCACTGATGCATCAAATAAATTAGAGTATATGTACTCTAAATGTTTATAAAGAAAAATGTTTCAAGAAAAGGAGGACTTTGAATTCTTTTTTATTACACTGAGACCTTTCCTTCTACCTGCTCAACCAATTTTTAGGACCCAAAAATATCTCCACTACTCTTTTTCTTTTTTATTTTACTTTTAACACATTTGCTTCACTTTCTTAACAAATAACAATTACATTTTAAATTGCTTAGTCCTAAAATATGTTAATAATTATGTTATTATACACATGAAACCTATAATATACATAACTAAATATTTAGATTTTAGGTTATGTTTATGTCAAACATTTATTTGTTGATTTATAAACATCAAGGTCATCAGCTGCTATTAATTTTTAATTCACCGTCCAATAAGATAAAAGCGTACTCATCACGTGTTCACACATGTCTCTTGAGTCGACGGGGGTACGACAAAGACAGATATATATATATCTGCACTCTAGTGTTTACACTCTTTTGCTGCCTTAGTCAGCGATATAGAAGATAGTATATATATGATTAAATGTCAAAAAATAACCTAAAAGAATTTTGTATAAGAAAATAAATAAAAATAATTTTTTTTTTAGATTAATTCTGACTCGATGTAGGATTCGCGAGCTTTTTTACGATCCATTTCAATATATCTATTTAACAAAAAAAATTATTAACTAATTTAAAAAAATAAAATTTTCTTTTAATAAGATAGGCAACACAAATATACGCTACGTGTATTTGGTTGCCTATCTTCTCAATTAATCGTCAAAAAATAACCTATGGTTCGTTCTTTTTTCCTATAATACCTGTTAAATTGTTGTAAAGTTGCCAAAATTACCAGGGAGTTTTGTTTTATCATGTTTTGAAATAAATATGTCACACTGACGTTTGTTTGAGCTTTAAAACAAAATGAACGCAAGAAATTTGCGTTTATTTGCCATTTGTTTGCCTAGAAAAGGTGTTTTGTTCTATTTCATTAGTTTGTAGCACGTTTTTACAATAAATATGTACTGCCTTAAAATCGTATTTATCGAAAAATGTATTAGTATTGTAACCTCAACTATTTAGTTACTGAAAATGTTACTAAAAATCAGGAAAACAACAAATTTGTAAATCTATGTAATAAAAAAATATTAACTAATTTCAAAAAATATTTTTTTTAAATAAGATAGGCAACACATATTTATGCTGCGTGTATTTGGTTGCCTATCTTCTCAATTAAACGTCAAAACCTAACGGAAAAGAATTTTATATAAAAAATGTATTTTCTTAGAATATATCTATTTAACAAAAAAAAATTATTAACTAATTTTAAAAAAACTTTTTTTTTAATGCAGATAGGCAACACAAATTTATGGCACGCGTATTTGGTTGCCTATCTTGTCAATTTAAATGCCAAAAATAACCTAAGACAATTTTGTATAAAAAAAAATAATTAAAAATAATATTTTTTAAATAATTCTGACTCGATGTAGGATTCGCGAGCTTTTTTACGAGGCATTTGAAGTTATTTGAAAACTAATCTAAAAAAATAGATTTTTTTTAAAATCATATAGGCAACACAAATTTATGGTACGTGTATTTGGTTGCCTATCTTGTCAATTTTAACGTCAAAAAATTAAATAAAAGAATTTTTTATAAAAAAATAATTAAATAATTTTTTTCTTACCGAACCAAATCCTCCCAAGAATTATTTTTCGAAGCAGTCTCAACGACCGCAACATAAGCACTGGGATCATCGGCTTTAATATAAGAATCAATGGCCTCTTTAACTAATCCTTGATTTAATTGAGCTTTAGCCAGTTGACTCCACACTTCCGGTTCGTTACAGCGTTCCGCAAATTCGTAAGCGCGGTCTAAATTGTTTAATTGTTCGATTAAAACTTGAATAGCGGAGGTGTTAACATCAAATTTCTTGTAGAGGGCGAACGCTTCCTCGTATAAATGCGAATTAATAGCTATATTGGCGATATCGGGCGCGTCGTAATTATCCAATCGATTAATATAGTCCATAACGCGAGTTGGATCCGCTTTAATCGCGGTTAAAATTAACAAATTCTGCAAGTTACGGTGATCGCAGAAAATCGAATTTTCCAAAACAATTTTTTCTAATAACTCGATTAATTCGTTTGGTAAATCGGCAGTCATAAATGCTTTAACGGTTACTGATATATCCTCGGGATTTTGGGTTTCGTTTAAAGCGGTTTGAACGACTTGATCGATTAATTGGCGTCTGTATGGGTTATCTTCGCTTAGAACTTCGCCCCAAAGATCCGCGTCTTGACTACGCACCAAATAACGAGCTTCAGATTTAAAAAGCGAATTTTCGTTACAAACCGCGATTAATTCCCGATCACATTTTCCCCGTTCATAAGCGACACATGCTAAATGAGGATCTCTTTTTTCGCAATATCTCCCCACGACTCTCGAATCATACCATTGGTTCTCTTTTAAGAATCGTTCGGCGTTGTTGTTTGTGTCGATATAGATTTTAGCGAGGGCGTTGTGAGTTGCGGGTTCAACACAACCTTCGTGGACTCTACTTTCGAGCCAGGGTAATAACAATTTGAGGCGGTTCCTTTTTTCGACTTCCTCGACTAATTCGTCGGTTGAAAATTGACCCCGAACCACCATAATAAGGTTTTTAATTATATCCTCGGAACAATCGACGTCTAATAAACCGCCAACGACGACGGGAAGTCGACTCGGATTTACTTTTTGCACGTAAATTTCGATGTATTTTTGCAAAGAGTTTCGATATAGGTACAAAACTAAATCGTGGACGAAATCGAATCGGTCGCAAACGATGATTAGCGGGAGTTGATCGGTTAATTTGGCTTCCTTTAAGAAATTTTTAACCCTCTCGGGGTTGTAGCAATTACTTTCGCGGCAGATTCTTTCGACTTCTTTGATTTGGCCGGTTTTACACGCGGCTTGGATGTATTTGAAATGGACCTCTTGGTCTTGGCTAAAATTAACGATGGAGCCGAGGAAATAAAATAACCCCTCGTAACTTTTAAAACTTTCAAATAAATCGATTAAACTTTTCGTGGTTAGTTGTTCGTGGTATTTCGTGGCGATTTGGACGCAAATTTGCAAATTTTGGCGAATATTAGCCGTTAACATCGCTTTTAAACATTCCAAACTATCCTCAACACTCAATGTGCCAAAGAAACTCACCAACCAATCAGCTGGTAATAAAGGGGTGTGCACCACAGCTCGCTTTATATCGTATAAATCGGTGTAATGTTCGAGGGCTCTTTGTAACAACCCCGCTTTTTCGCATAATTGCGCTACGTGAGGTCTATCATAGTGAGTAAACATGTTATTACTCAAAATTGCGTCTGCTACTTGTGGGGCGCTCATTAAATTCATCTCGATTAATCGGGTTTGGAGGTGTCCCTCTTCCGGGCGATTATTTTTTAACGCGTCCAACAAGAATGAAGTGCATTGTTGAACCATGTTTTGTTCCATAAAGATATCGACGATTTGGTTTATATCGGCGAGAGGTTCTTCGTCTGCTACAAGCATTGTTGCGAAAATTGCGCCTTGATCTGGGTTGGTGCGCATCACTGAACGGAGTAAATAGATGTAGTCGGGGGTGTAAGATACTTTTTTGGCGTAAAGAACGATTTTTTGAAATTGACCAGTTTCCGCAAAACTTTGTATAACCTAAAAAAAAATAATTATTTAATAAATTTAACAATCCTGTTCATTTTTTGTGCAAACGGATCCTTTTTAATTGTTTATAATTTTAATTTTTAGGTTATATCAATCTGACATTTCAATTTGACATTTTAATTTGACAGATCGATGTTAGTTTTAAATTTCCCGCTTGACTTTCAAACCAAAATGGCGGCAAGCCGCGGTATTTTGATCATCTAGGCAAGGTCCATTGAGTATTGGTTATAAAGTTATCCAACTCGAACAAATTGACGTTGACGGGGTAAGGAAGGAAACGTGACGTCATTGGAGGAAAAGTATAATATAATATACAGGTGTCCATTATGTATGGATATATCTTGGTAAATATCAACTTTATAAAAAAACAATTTATACAAAAGTTGTTTAATATTTTGTTTGCCATAATAAGGCATTCAATTGTTTTTATTTCAGAAAATAAATGAGCAAGGAATAATACTTGAAGTTTTTTAAATGGCAATGTATCCTTTCGTTAAGCTCATTTGATAGATTTGTTTTCTCTTTACGATGACGTAAAATTTTAGTAGTCTAATAACATGAATCTAGATATCCGAGATCGTCAAGTACCTCGAATTCCGAACACTAGATATAGAACGCAGTGCGTCTCTAAAGACGGCTAAACCCGAATGTTTCTAGTTCTAAGTCTAGTGTTAGTTATAGTTTTAGTCTTTGATTATATATAATATGGATTGAGCCAACGAGAGAGATAGCTTGCGCAAGGTGATCGAACCGAGATAGACATAGAAGCGTACTGACATATAATGGGCGTGCGTTAATTTATAAGATAAAAAACTATCAATTAGAAGTAACATTTATAATACTTACAGGTGATGTGAAACTGTATTATCGCGAACTTTGCACACGAAACAATACATTTTTAAACATAACGGTGTGACTGGCTGCGACACAACAAAACGATAAACGTCAAATGGAAGAGGTTTGACACTTTTGTGCGCATGCGCCGTCTGTTTAGTACCGTTTTATGTCTATCTTTGTTACACTTTCACATTATCGCTTTCCATCTGCGTCTATTCACCTTGAGCCACATTTTTGTTAGTAGATATATTCAGTTAGCTCAAGCCATATTATATATAATCAAAGGTTTTAGTGCAATAAAAATATACAACATGATATCTAATATACAAAACGATACGATTTCCCCCCTCCACTCGTTCTCAGCAGAAAATTTCATACAAAAATATATATATAAAAATTTTTTTTGAGATTATATCCTTATTGTTGATTTAATCAAAAAATGTTGTTAACAAAATTTATTTAGAATTACTTCAGGAACAGTGTTTGTTAATACAATTTTTTGCTAACTTGAAATTTTAATTTCCCTCTGAATAGTATGCTATCAAAATTAATTATCTCAATAATTATTGTTTTTATCAAAAAATGTTTTAAATAAAATTTGTTTCAATTTCGATTTTGAATCAATTATCTTAATAA
>NW_019280537.1:212341-282399 GCF_000648695.1 Onthophagus taurus
CTGTTAATATCTGTTCGGTCATTTTTCTTCTTATGATATTCATTGTTGCTAACTTCAGGTTTAATATTTTTTATTCTAACTTTCTTGTTTTTTGAGATAAGTGCGCCATCTTTGGACTCATTTTAAAGGTTTTTTAATGAAAATGACGAATATGTCAAAATTAACGTTGACGTTTCAAACCGGAAGTGATTGTATTTCCATTAATATTAAAGTTAAATATGTCGAGTTTGGACTCATTTTAAAGGATTTTTTATGAAGTTGACAAATATGTCAAAATTAAAAGTTGAAAGTTCGAACTTTTTGGTTTTTTGAGATAAATGCGTCAAGTTTGGACTCACTTTAAAGGTTATTTTATGAAGATTATTTTAGAATAATAAAATTAAAGTTGACATTGACAACTGAAAGTTTTTTTCACGACTAAACCCGACTGTTTCTAGTTCTAGGTCTAGTTTTAATTGTTATTTAACCCTAAATTCTTGTACATTTTAATTGATCTAAAAATATTCTTTAAATAGTCTTTATTAAGTAATCTAGAAGTGTTTTTAATCAATTTGAGCCATTTCGACCTGCATCAATTACAGTTTTCTATTTCCTATGGTATTCAAAACACTTTAAAACAAAGTCAAAATCATTTTAGTTAATTTTTTCATAATAATTAAGTATCTTAACGATGTTTTGAATTGATTAAAACAATTTGCATTAACACCAATGATATTTTCCCACATTAGAAAATTTTTGAATTTTCTGCAAATCACTGCCATTAATTTTTCTAACTTCTTACGTCTTCATTAAGCAATCTAGAAGTGTTTTTAATTCATTTGAGCCATTTTGACCTACATCAATGAAAGTTTTCTATTTCCTATCTTATTCAAAACACTTTAAAATAAAGTCAAAATCATTTTTCTTTATTTTTTCATCTTCATTAAGTAAACCCTAAGGATTGTTTACCGCAAATCATCCCTATAAACTTTTTTATAAACTCGACTTTTCTTCAGAAATATTTTTGACATTTAAATGTCAGTGTTTTTTTTACTATTATTATTATTACTGCTTTATTTAAAATTTTTTTAATAAAATCCTATCGCATTTACGCTCGTTTAATTGACGTTTCAAAATTTTAAAGTCGCTTATAGTTCATATAAGAAAATACTCTTAAAATTCGCTAAAAAATCACCCCTGAAGTTTGGAAAAGTCATTCAGATACATTTCTAGGTTATATTAATCTGACATTTCAATTTGACAAATTGAAAAACTCCAACTTCACTTCAAACCTCCTGAATACATTTTTAGGTTATATTAATCTGACATTTCAATTTGACAGATCAAAAAATTCCAATTTCACTTCAAACATTTTTTTTGACTTTCCAAGAAACTCATTTTTAATCCGTTTGCACAAAAATAAATTCTCTATTAAATAAATTTCACCTTAGCTGGAACATTGGCTCTCAAATAGACGGAAAGCGCGAGAGTGGGATCGGTTTGTTTGACCAAATCACCAAGTTCCTCTGAACACTCCAATTTCTCCTCTTTCAACCACTTCTCCAACAACTGTTTTCTCCCTTGCATTAAAACCGGTTTGCAAAGCTCCAAGGATTCATATCTTAAAAAAAAAAAACCAAAACGATATTTTTTATTAATAAACTTTAAAATTATATTTACCGATTTAATTGTCCTTGATCCAACAAAATCCCAAAATACTGTAAAAGCGCGCTATTTTGTCCCGGAGGAGTCGGAACTTGTTGAAACATCTGAATCGTTTGAGGCGTCCTCAAAATCCCCTTTGGAGCGTTCGCGGCAACTTTAGCAGCCTCCGCATATTGCGCGTTTTGAAACAACATTTGAAATTTATTTACAAATAACTCCTCAGCTCCCGCCAAATTATTACGAACGGCTAATCTTAACGCTAAATCGGGATTATGCAACGCCGTATTAATGTAACGAATGATATTGTCTTCATCAACAGATACAGAAAGAACTTGACCCCTTCGATTCACCCCAATAATCCCCCCAGTACTATCATGAGGTGCAGTTACAAAAATCGTTTCGCTCGAAATCCGATTCATATAAATACAAGTTCCCGTTTCGATATCATAGAGGTGAATATAACCATATTTAGTGATTAAATAAATCACGTCGTATTTCGATGAGACTTGCATCGCGACGGGAAAATCGTTTTGGGCTTCTGGTGGGAAAAAAACATCGACGGTTTTTTTCGGGAACGGTTGATTTCCTGTGGGGCTTTGCCCCACTTCGATTATATGCAATTTTCCCCCTGTTGTTGTACGAACGGCGAAACAGAATAACGTTGAAGGTTCCGGATTTCCGTCCATTTTAAACGTTGCGAAAGACGCCGCGTGACCTTCGATGGGTTGCGAACACTTCCGTTCGACGGAATAAAGCTGCATCGCCCCAACAACTCGATTTTGTTGACTCCCAATTCCCACTAAAAGCAACCAATTTTGTTTCGGATCCGTACGATAATTTATAATTTGGCAACTATTCAATGAAGAGTGTCGATCGAACATTTTAACCGGCTGCGAATCGCCCTCCATCGACCAATGATAAACCGTGTTCTCAGTAACAAGGGCTAAAGTATTTAACGAAATCCATTTCCAAAAAACCACGTCTTCGTTCATTACGTGGGCTTTCATTTTCGATTTCATTTCAATGTTGAATATTTGAAGGGTTTTTTGAGCTATTAAAATAATAAATTAATTAGATACTGTGCTGGCTTGTAAATTAATTAATCAAATTAAAGGTAATGATATTGCAAGAACATAACCAAACAAAATAAAATACTAATAAATACCGAATTAATTGGATCAGGAACCAGTTAATTTTCTTATTATTAAAGGTGATTAATTTTAATTCGAATAATCTTCTTATTTAACTTATTAAAATAATAAATTTAATATTTTTGAGGTTATATCCCAATGGTGATTGACAAGTAACCTAACTTTAGGACAAAAATTAGCGTGTGCTCCGCGTCACGTTCAAAATGACACTAAAATCTACTAATTTCGTTTGTTTATTGCAAGACCTTTTTAAATAACGTCTTCTGATTGGTCAAATTCTCCAACTTGAATTTCGTAATTTAAATTTCTCCGGTATTACCAACTTCGAAATGTCAAATGTCACTAATTAAATTTAATCAAAAATTATTAAAATTTTTATTTTAACAATATTTATGCATGAAATGTTATAGTTTTATTGCTTTAACCTTGTTTGTGCTGATTTCGGAACATTTTCTTTTAGATTTCAACGTCCCGCTTCAAAAATATTCAAATATATAATTTACAGATTTTCATCAAATTTTTCATCAAAACTCGCATATGATGGATGGTTTTAGTTCTTAACATGCTAAGATTATCAGATTTAATAGTTTCAACCGGACAAACGAGGATTACAACAAGAAATTAATAAAAAATTAAATTTGAGGTTATGTCACTGTCAAAATTCTATTTCTTCATCAAAACTCTCATATAACGGATGGTTTTAGTTCTTGACATGCTAAGATTATCGTTTTTAATAGTTTTAACCAGACGAACATGAATTACAATAAGAAATTAATGAAAAATGAAATTTGAGGTTATGTCACTGCCAAAATTTTAAAAAATTACTTCGTATTGACTTTACATGGATTAAATATAATAAATAACGTAAACAGCAACATTTTATTAATACAAAAACAAATTTCTATGATTATTATTTGTAACCTCACCCATGATTAATAAAATTATGTAAAATTTCAAAAAAAATAATGAATGTCTTGGTTATATTATTACATTTATTGCAATACAAATTCAAAAAAAAGCAAAAAACGAACCTTCCACCCCAGCTTTTCCTTTCAAAGCGATCACTTTCGACGCAGGATTCATAATCGCGCTCTCCGCCGTAATCGGTCTTCGAATTGGATTCGTTTGATCGGCCATATCGATGATAACAACTTGCGATGTATCCCCAACCTTCTCCCGAACGCAAATAAATTTGTCGCTCTCCATCGTGAGAGTCGCGAAAGAGATGTTTGTATCATTTATTCCAATTGCAGTTAACTAAAAATATTAAGGTTATGTTAAAACGTCAATTTTTTTAGAAACGTCAAATTTTTAGAAACGTCAATTTCATAAAAATAATTTTTTCTTTCGATATTTATAAATGAGAACAAAAAAGTGGGACAATTTTCATTTAAAATCGATTGATTTTCGATTCTGTAGAAAAAAAAAACGAGAAAGGGGGTGAACTATTTTTAGAACTCGGATTTCATCCGCCCACACATTTCCAAGAAAACAAACTGTCAAATTAACATTAACACCGGTTGTTATTTTAACATTTAAGCGAAATTTACGATAAATAAATCCGAAATAACTTTATTTAATAAAGAAATATCGAAAGTGGAGCAGTTGTGGGCCATGAAATGGGGTTAAAAAAATGGGGGGCGTAAATTTATCCTCAAATCTTACCTGCAGGTGTTCCTGAAAACGTATCGGTAGTAATTGCTGCGTCATTTTGCTAATGTTAATTAGCAACGACAGCCGAAAAGTAATTAAACCGCTTTAATTCGTGTTTTTCGGGAACAACTCTCGAAATGATGTTTAACGACGGTGACAGACAACGTTAAAATGGCGACCTTCTCAGGGGCTATGACTTGTCCACTTATTCCTACGCCGATAAATAAAATCAATTTAAATTAATTATTTAAACGGAATCACAACAAATTCCCACCAAAATTTACTTTACAATCAATTCGACTTAAATTAAAACTTAAATAAAACCGTATTTTTTAATATTCTTCACGGTACTAGTTTACGAAGTGGTACCAACCTTAAAAATAAAAATTTTTTTGACATCACCCGATTATTGACAAGGAATTCGGTATCTCCCCGAATTAATTAACTCCTTTTTTAACGATAACAAATAAAATTGATAAAAATAATGTATTTGTTATTAATTAAATTATTTATAAAATACAAAATTAAATCAATAAAAAAAAAATGTGGTGCAAATTGGGTTGCATACACGTCAAAAGTCATTTTATTTTAAACTTATTTATTAAAAAATTCTTAAAAATAAGTCAATTTATTAACATTTTAATCGAAAAGACCGAAGCCCATGTCATCGTCATCAGATTCCGACTCAGCTTTCTTCTCCTCCTTTTTCTCTTCTAAAAATAAAAAAAATTGTTACAAAATAATCTAAATCATATCATAAAATTATTAATTAAAACATAATCAGTTTGATTAAAAAGATAATCATTAATTTCATTCGAAAGATGGTGTTTAAATAACATCATAATAACCCCAATTTTCGAATTTTTTAATATTTTCAAGTTACCTTTCTTTTCTTCAGCAGCAGCGGGGGCTCCTGCGGCAGCTGCAACTGGGGCGGCTGCTCCTCCCCCAACAGGCATAGAGCAAAGTTTTTCTCTACCTAAAAACGATTAATTAATTAAAACGTTCCCACAGGATTAAGCAAATTTAAATCGAAACAAAATCAGATTAAATAATTAATCATAAAATTCATACGAAAGATGGTTAAGTTGAAAATCATCATGATAATAACAACGTTTTGTGTTAAAATTAATCATTTACCTTCGGTGATTAATTGCTCAATCGATTTTCCATTTAAATCCCCAATGATTTTCTTAACACGATCACCATCAGCTTCAATCCCAACGGAACTTAAAATCTTTTCAAGATCGGCCGCTTTGGGGGCGGCGTTTCCCCCAAGGACGGCTAAAAGATAAGCAGCCACGTAACGCACTAAAATAAAGAATTAAAAATCAATTAATTAATAAACGACATAACCTCAAAATAAAATTTTATTAAATTTATAAAACAATTTTTATAAAATAATCTGTATTAAATCGCCCAAAACAACAATAAATTTGAATTTGTTCGTATTTAATTAAATAAGTTAAAAGAATTAAGAGTATAATTAAAAATTTTTGTGTACATAACCTCAAAATAAGAAATCAACAAATATCTGGGTTAATTTTAAAAATCGTTGAATCAAAATTAATTCTTAGTTCAAATTAATGATTAATAAGTGGGTTTTTGAAGATATTTTTGATTAAAACTCAAAATTACTTACTTTTTTAAGTCGTTTGGACACGAAACGTGTTTACTATCGATGAGGTTAGTAAGAAAGAGAGAAATGGTGATACGTCAAATCGGTTGCGACATCTAGTGGGGGGTCCGACTTTATTAAAATTATTTTATTAAATAAATAGATTTAAAATGATTTTATTCAATAATTAGATCAAAAATTGATTGTTTTAATCGATTTAAATCGTTTCGTTTATAAATAAAAATGAATTAAGTGAGAATTGTTTAAATTCGAATTTGTTATGCGCATGCGCGGTTCTAATTCTTTAATTTCTTTTTTATTTTTGAAATGTATTGTTAATTTATAAACTAAATTAATTTTAAAATACTAATTGGGTTAATTCGGTTCACCTAATTATTTTGTTGATGAATTAAAATTAATCGATTTTAATTCAAAGTTTGAACTGAAGTTGCGCACGCGTACTTCAGTTCAAACTTGTTAGAACAGTATGGCGTAATTGTTTACAAATATATGCAAATTTATTCGCGTATTGAATAAACTTCCTACGCTTTTTTCGCATAGACTCGTTTTGAAGTGTAACTAGTGTGGTTTTGTGAGTGTTTTTCGATGCGGTAAGTCACCAAAAAATTCTTTTTACAAACTTAATAATCCAAGTCTTCTTTGTTTTTGTTGACAAGTAATTTTTGTTGAAATGTCATTTTAATTCAAAATTAATTTAATTTTGTGGAATTAATTTCGCAATTACGGAGTGAATCATGAATCCACGTGTTCCGGTTAAAATCCGGTCGTTGTTTGATGTGTTCCGATGGTCCCGGTGACCTAATTTCTAAGAATCGACTTAAAATTAGAAACATAACCTCAAAATCTTTTTCGAAACGATTTTTTTAAGCTTGGGGTGATTTATGATGGAAAAGGGCTTGGTTCACGTCCGGATTGTCGTTCACCCTTCAATGGCATATCCTTTTTTTATTTATCCCTGGGATTTTTTTTCTTTCTCTCTAATAAAAGCGACAGCTTGAAATATCGAACGGCCACCAAGTCTCTGGGCTTGGTTTCAGCTATTTCTGATTACGGCACACGATTCTATTAAGTTAATGGAGTTCCCCGGGGTGCGCGACACGCCACCGGGGCCCCACGCCCTTAAGATTACGTAATTAGGGCGCACTTCGTGGTTGATGCGAACAACTCCGGCATAAAACTAAAAAAGGGGCCCTACCTTAAAAAAGATTGAACGAAAAGTTGTATTAAATCAAAAGAAATCGTTTGAAGATCGATTTGAAATTGCGAAATCTCCACACCCACATCTTCTCCACCTCTTTGGTACTTAATCTATGTGGTACACGCGACTTGGCGAGGACTTCTCTTCTTCTCCTATTTAGTTTTGAAATGAAAGAGAGAGAGGTGGAAAAAATATTTTTTTTATTTTTCAAAGTCGGTTCAAAAGGAGAGTAGAGTGAGCTCACATGGGAGTGAATGGTGTGGTTCCCACGATATCTCGGGTGTACTCTAAATAGTAGTAGAACCTACTCTTGTACAACTTTCCTTTTACAGGAATATTTTTCAAATCGGTACCCGTCAATGTAAAATGTAAATAAACATAAACATCCGCGGCGCGGATTTTATCTCGTCGTAAATACATTTTTGAAACGTCAAAATGACATTTCAAATTTCTAACCTCAAAAATTAAAAAATTTTGTTTGAATTCGTTATAAATCATCTTGTTTTTTTTTTACTTGACCTAATAGACCTGTTGGAGTTATTTTTTTCTTTCTATTCTCATTTCTCGTGTAATGTGAAATATAGGAACGTTGCGATGGGACACAAGAAACGCCCTCTTTAGGTTTTTTAGCTTGTTAGTTCACCTCCCCAGGGATTTTATTTGCCAATAAATAACAGTTTTTGTCCCTTTCTTCATTTTTATTAACGCAATATATCCGTGTGATCTTTTAAGCAGAAAAATATCATTTTTATAATAATTTAATTTTAAAGCTGTCAATTAAAAAATCAATCATAATGACGAAAGATGGCGCTGGTACTTTACGCATTGTTACCAACATATTTATTTTGAACAAGCTGCTTTAGAGTTATTGGAAAAACGATTTTCCCACGCAGTTATTAAATTAAAATTCTAAGAAAAGCTAAATTGGTCGTATTTGAATTCATTTTGAACGGTTTTTATGTAAATTAAGAAAATTGATGATTAAAGTTGACATTTAGAAACAATATCGCGGTTATTTCTTTAGATAATAATATTATGTTGGTTTTAAATGATGTTTTAAGAATCTTATTAAGTTATCGTTTATAGTTTCAATTTTTCTTCATTACAAAAGTATCAATAAATTTCAAAATACGCCGAAAAGAATAAGATTTTCGTAAAGATCAGGAAATTTTAACCTAATTTAATATGCCACACTCTATATTTATCTTAAACTTCCGTTTTATCCTTATTTATTAGTGTTTTGTTTGCGGCCATTTTGATTTTTCCAAAAAGTTTAAACATAAATATCTCGAGAACTATAATACTTAGATAGGTCGAGTTTGTACTCATTTTCAAGGAAATGCCAAGGAGATTTTAAATTTATCTTTAAATCATTTAAAATTTGGTTTAAACAAATAAAATTTTTCATTTCGCCAAAATAAATAAGATTTTCGTAAAAATCAGGAAATTTTAACCTAATTTAATATGCCACACTCTATATTTTTCTTTAAATCCCGGTTTATCCTTATTTATTAGTGTTTTGTTTTCGGCCATCTTGAATTAATAAAAACTAAGATATCTTAGGTTTTATAACAATTAGATATGTCGTGTTAGGACTCATTTTAAACATTTTTTAATAATTAATCACAAATTAAAAAAAAATTATTGTCGGCCATTTTGAATTTTCCAAAAACTTTAAATATAAATATCTCGGGAACTATAATACTTAGATAGGTCGAGTTTGTACTCATTTTCAAGGAAATACCAAGGAGATTTTAAATTTATCCTTAAATCACTTAAAAAGATAAATTAAAAAAATTTTTTTTATAAAAAAAGAATAAAAATTTTGTATTTCGCTAAAATAAGTAAGTTTTTCGTAAAAGTCAGAAAATTTTAACCTAATTTAATATGCCACACTCTATATTTATCTTAAAATCCTCTTTTATCGTTATTTATTAGTGTTTTGTTTTCGGCCATCTTGAATTAATAAAAACTAAGATATCTTAGGTTTTATAACAATTAGATATGTCGTGTTAGGACTCATTTTAAACATTTTTTAATAATTAATCACAAATTAAAAAAAAATTATTGTCGGCCATTTTGAATTTTCCAAAAACTTTAAATATAAATATCTCGGGAACTATAATACTTAGATGGGTCGAGTTTGTACTCATTTTTAAGGAAATGCCAAGGAGATTTTAAATTTATCCTTAAAATACTTAAAAAGATAAATTCAAAAATTTTTTTTTTCATAAAAAAAAATCTATATTTTTTATTTCGCTAAAATAAGTAAGTTTTTCGTAAAAGTCAGAAAATTTTAACCTAATTTAATATGCCACACTCTATATTTATCTTAAAATCCCCTTTTATCGTTATTTATTAGTGTTTTGTTTTCGGCCATCTTGAATTAATAAAAATTAAGATATCTTAGGTTTTATAACACTTAGATATATCGAGTTTGGACTCATTTTAAACGTCTTTTAATTATCTACCATACACTGTAAAAAAAATTTATTTTCGGCCATCTTGGATTTTCCAAAAAAACTTTAAATTTAAATATCTCGAGAACTATAACACTTAGATAGGTCGTGTTTGTGCTCATTTTGAAGGATTTTTTATGAAGATTACGAATACGAATCGATTTAAATTGTTTATATTAATCATTGTGGGTGTCATCTTTTTGTGTCCTTGATTTTAATAACGCATAACTTTGTTGTGGCCCACATTGCAACGCGCTAGTAGGGGTTCCTCTTTTATATTATGAAATTCTGTACACTGGAAATTCTCGTCCGTTCGGCGAAGAGCCGGGGAAGGCGTCCCGACGCCTCCCGTACTTCTGACCGGCGCCGTTCGCGTCGCTGGCGTCGTCGGCGTCCCGACTACGAGGCGCCGATCCGGCATTAATACACAGCAAACACCGCTCTAATGATTAAATCAACAGCGTATATACGAGGAGAACGTAAAAGGAAAAGCTGTTTTTTTTTCAGGATTTTCAGTTTTCAATTTCCACAAATAAAAAAGAACCGCTTTAAACTTACAATCTCTTTTATTATTAATTAAAAGATTATTGATAGTTTTTTTTAATCTTGTTTAATTGAAATTAAGAGGGGATTAAAAAAAATGTAAAGAGAAGTAGGCGGTATTAAAATAAAAGGGAAGTCTTAAGGGAATTATGTAAGTCAATGAACCAACCCCTTTTTTATTTTGTCTTTTATTCTTTTTTCTTTGTTTCCTCGATGATTAATTTCCCGGATGGTTTATATGCCGTTTTGACCTGGTATTTCACAGGACGGTAGTCGGCCCAAGTATCCGTAACGTTGACATTATGTTGTACTAAAAGGTCGCGGATGCAATCAATTCTGATACGTTTAAAAAATTCGTTTTTTTTAATTTTATTGCTTTTAATTCACTTAAATCGAATTGATCGGATAAAAGTCCCATAAAATTGGCACCCCCTTATTGCGGGCGAAAACGAGGGTACGCGTATATTAGAAATAGAATGGAGAGTACATATTTGCGAGAGACACAAAATTACCTGTTTCAAGGCTGTTTTGATCGTGGTCGTCGATCAATTTTTATGGGGTTTTGGGGTTGGGTTGTAACGCGGACTAACAAACGTACTGAGGCGGGAGGGTTGGGGCAAAAAAACTATAAAATACGGGACTCTAATTTGTTTGCAAAGTGCCGGGACGAACCTGGCGCGAGAAAACTTAATTAAATTATATTGATTAAGTGAAGTAAGCCAATTAATTAATCGAATTTGGGTTAAATGGTGTTTTGTAACAACTAACAATGGCTTTAAATTGAATATAAAACTTTTTTCGATTTAAATAATTTTGTATCACCCTGTATATTAAAATTAAAAAGTGTGGATATTAAAAAAATTTTCGTATAATAATTGCTTAAAATTGCGATTAAAAATTTTTATTTTAATAAATTTTTTGATAATATTTAATAGGTGGCGCTGTACGCGGATTTAAAGTTATATTTTTGAGGTTATGTCACTAATTATTACACCAATCAAAAAATTTTTTAAACAATAATTACTTAGAATTAGGATTAGAAATTTTTATTTTAATACATTTTTAAAAAATTTTTGATAGTTGGAGCTGTATACTGGTATGGTAATACAAAAAATTGAGGTTATGTCAATCATTCTTACCCGAATCAAAAAAATTTTTAAACAATAATTATTTATAATTACGATTAAAAAATTTTATTTTAATAAATTTTTTTATAATTATTAATAGGTGGCGCTGTAGATTGATATGAATAAGTTTTTTGAGGTTATGTCAATAATTATTACCCGAATCAAAAAATTTTTTATACAATAATTACTTAGAATTACGATTAGAAAATTTTATTTAAATGTATTTTTTTTTAATTATCGTCGGGTGGCGCTGTACGGTGGTATACAAAATTAATTTTTGAGGTTATGTCAATAAATATATCCCGAATCAAAAAATTTTTTAAACAATAATTATTTAGAATTAGGATTAGAAAGTTTTATTTTAATACATTTTTTTTAAATTATTGTTAAGTGGCGCTGTATACTGGTATAACAAATTTAATTTTTGAGGTTATGTCAATACTTATTATCCGAATCAAAAAATTTTACTAATAATAATTGTTTGAAATTACCATTAAAAACTTTTATTTTAATAAATTTTTTTAAACTTATTGCTAGATGGCGCTGTATGATGGTGTAAAATTTAATTTTTGAGGTTATATTAATAATTATTACTCGAATCAAAATTTTTTTCGAATAATAATTGTTTAAAATTGCGATTGGAAACTTTTATTTTAATCAATTTTTTTAAACTTATTGCTAGATGGCGCTGTATGATGGTATACATTTAAATTTTTGAGGTTATGCCGATAATTATTACCCGAATTAAAAAAATTTTTTAATAATAATTGTTTAAAATTACGATTATAAACTTTTATTTTAATAATTTTTTTTTAATTATCGTCAGTTGGCGCTGTACACTGATGTAAAAAAGTTTTTTGAAGTTATGTCAACAATTATTGTCCGAAGCAAAAAATTCTTTAAACAATAATTACTTAGAATTAGGATTAGAAAGTTTTATTTTAATAAACTTTTTTATAATTTTTGATAGGTGGCGCTGTACAATTATATAAAAAAGTTTTTTGAGGTTATGTCATTAATTATTGCCCGAATCAAAAAATTCTTTAAACAATAATTACTTAGAATAGCGATTAGAAAATTTTATTTTAATAAACTTTTTGAAAATAATTAATAGGTGGCGCTGTACGCTGATATCAAGAATTAATTTTTGAGGTTAAGTCAATAATTATTACCCGAATCAAAAAATTTTTCAAACAATAATTGCTTAAAATTATCATTAGAAAATTTTATTTTAATAAATTTTTTTATAATTGTTACTAGGTGGCGCTGTACAATGATATAAAAAAGTTTTTTGAGGTTATGTCAATAATTATTGCCCGAATCAAAAAATTCTTCAAACAATAATTACTTAGAATAGCGATTAGAAAATTTTATTTTAATAAACTTTTTGAAAATAATTAATAGGTGGCGCTGTACGCTGATATCAAGAATTAATTTTTGAGGTTAAGTCAATAATTATTACCCGAATCAAAAAATTTTTCAAATAATAATTGCTTAAAATTATCATTAGAAAATTTTATTTTAATAAATTTTTTTATAATTGTTACTAGGTGGCGCTGTACAATGATATAAAAAAGTTTTTTGAGGTTATGTCAATAATTATTACCCGAATCAAGAAATTTTTCAAACAATAATTGCTTAAAATAGCGATTAGAAGATTTTATTTTAGTAATTTTTTTTAATAATCGTCAGATGGCGCAATACGCTGATATAAGAAATTAATTTTTGAGGTTAAGTCAATAATTATTACCCGAATCAAATTTTTTTTTGAATAATTATCCTTTAAAATCATTTTTTTTTCCGATTCTTTTTAATAAAAAAAAACATTACGATATATTTCATTTTTAAAATGCTAAAACACCAAAATTCTTAAATAAATCATTATTTTTTAACCATCACCCCCTCCATTTCCTCAAATATTATTCATCCCCCCGATTTTACTAGCACATGGAGGGATGTAGCTCCGCCCACCCTATCTATATATTGACGACACCCCGTAAGAAGATTTTCAGTGCCGATTCGGACTCCGACCGTTTCGGAGTCGTGGGGCCGACAAAATCGGGTTCACGTTGGTTTTAGCCCCCACCACAAGTTTATTCGATTCACCCCTTCCCTTATTCAAAATCGTATAGTGCGAAAAGAGAAAGAAAATCGCATTCGGTCTTTCCTCGTCGTATTTAGTAGTTGTTCATATTGATCCGGCCTGTTGCTTGCAACCCCCCGTTTTCAGAGGGGAGCATGCGCCAAAATGAAATGCCCCAGTCCGATATTAGTGCGGGCAAATGCGAGAACTAGGCCAACGGCAACAAGAACCTACCCCCCCGAATTCTCCTCACTCAGCTGACTTCCAACAGGTCACAGGTTTTTCGTTTTTACAGGTGATTATCAACATTTTTTAAAACCCCACAAATTTCGGAAATGAAGAAATGAGGCACGAAACAACCGAATGTCGAGGAAGAAAGAATTTTGATTTTTTTAAGGGTGAGTCAATTTTATATATTTTTTTTATTCATTTTAATATATATTTTAATTTAATTTTTATTATTTCCCAAAAAAACAATTTGTTATCTTTTAATTAAATTTCTTTTCCCATAAATTTTTTTTAATCGTCTTTTAAGGGTTAGAAACTCCATCAAGTGGTTTTCGCGGAAATAAATTCCCGTAAACTCGTTCATCGATCCTTCTTCTCATCCACCTTTAATAACCGACATCCAACGAGCGCTAATTATTCCTTTAATTGTTATTAATATCGGAATTTCCATTTACGTACTCACTTTTTCCATATCTCGGCTTTCCCGGCTTAATTGCTCAATTTAATAATTTTACAACACTCGAAACAAAAAAATTTACATTTCAGACGTCAAAATAATCGTCAAGTCCGGGTTGTACGTTTCATTAAAACAAAACAATTTTTATGTTATCTAAAAAAAATTAATATTTTATTAAGAACGACAAAAAAGAATGTTGAGTAAAAAAACGGCGAGTTTTTTTCATCTTTCTTAATCTTAACACTTACTTCAAAACACAAATTTATCGATTTTGGTAATGATTCAATGTTTTTTTTGACAGTGACATAGAAAAAGAAATGAATGATTCTCCTTTTCCTATTATTAAGATTTTTTTGAATTAATTATTTTTATTATACATCGTTCGTTCCAATTCCCTTTGTCTATCTCGGAACGCTGCCAAAGGGTTTGGGTATTCTTTGTAAAATCGTAACACTTCTCTTACGTCTTGTATCTCAGAAATGGCTATAACTGCAAAAAAAAAAGCATTATTTTAATTTATCTTGTACGAAAATTTTTGCGCCACATTGTATATTGATGTAAAAAATTGAGGCTATATCAAAAAATTTTTTAAATAAAACGTGTTTAGAATTACGTTTAAAAATATTTATTTTAATAAATTTTTTGAAAATAATTAAAGGTGGCGCTGTACGCTGTTATAAAAAATGATATTTTTGAGGTTATGTCAATAATTATTCCCTGAATCAAAAAATTTTTCTAATAATAATTGTTTAGAATGAGGATTAGAAAGTTTTATTTTAATACATTTTTTGAAAATAATTGATAGGTGGCGCTGTACACTGGTATAAAAAAATATATTTTTGAGGTTATGTCAATAATTATTATCCGAATCAAAAAAATTTTCTAATAATAATTGTTTACAATTACGATTAGAAACTTTTATTTTAATACATTTTTTGAAAATAATTGATAGGTGGCGCTGTATACTGGTATAACAAATTTAATTTTTGAGGTTATGTCAATAAATATTATCCGAATCAAAAAAAATTTCGAATAATAATTTCTTAGAATTACGATTAGAAACTTTTATTTTAATACATTTTTTTTAAATAATTATTAGGTGGCGCTGTACGCTGATATAACAAATTTGATTTTTGAGGTTATGTCAATAATTATTGCTCGAATCAAAAAATTTTTCTAACAACAAATGTTTGAAATTGCATTTAGAAACATTTATCTTAATAAGTTTTTTATATATCTTTGATAGGGGGCGCTGTACCCTGCTATAATGAAGTTTTTTGAGGTTATGTCAATAATTATTGCTCGAATCAAAAACATTTTCAAATAATAAATGTTTGCAATTACATTTAGAAACATTTTTCTTAATAAGTTTTTTATATATCTATAATAGGGGGCGCTGTACGCTGGTATAACCACATTTTTTGAGGTTATGTTAATAATTATTGCCCGAATCAAAAAATGTTTCAAACAATAATTACTTAAAATTGCGATTTGAAAACTTTATTTTAATGACTTTTTTTTAAATTATTGCTAGGTGGCGCTGTACGCTGATATAACAAGAATTTTTTGAGGTTATGTCAATAACTATTGCCCGAATCAAAAAATGTTTCAAACAATAACTGTTCAAAATCAAATAAGAAACAACTTTTATCCGAAATTTTTTTTGAAATTCCCGCTAGGGGGCGCCACGCACTCTTACATTTTTAGGTTATGTTAAGAAAAATCGTTTTTACCTCTTAATAAATTCGCTAAATCCAACAAAGCCGTATCATCATCATCGCCGTTCCACCTCGGTATTAACAAGGCGTTATCCCTATTTTCTGTTATCGCCGCTTCGTCCCAATCGACCAAAACAACCTTAAAATTAAAATTTAAAAAAAATTTACGAAAATTTGATACCCGAATTAATCACTTTTCGAAGTGACCTATTTAATTTATCCAAATCTTTAACATGTTTTCCATCGACGAAATTCGTCGCGTCCCTAACCAGCTTATACGTGATCAAGTTGTTGGGATCGAGGGCCTCCAAAATCGGAAACACCGTCATTCCCAATTCGGCTGTGTAAATAACTATTTCGTAAATCCCATTTAATGTTTCTAAGAAATGATCGATCCCCGGTCGTTTTTTGAATCGCCACCCTGTATTGTAGGTCCAATCGGGGTGCACGAGGACGTCTTTTAATTCCAACACTAACGTGTAAGGCGGTTGGTGATACGGATATTTTAATTCGTCGGGTAATAATTTTTCTCGGCTTGGCTCGTTTATTAACTAAAAAAAAAATTTATTTTTGCACCACCCTGTATATTAAACATAAAAAATCGTTCGAATCGAAAATTGTTTCGAATAAAAGTTGTTCTAAATTAAATAAATATTAATTTTTGTTAATAAAATTTTTGTGTTACATTTTACCTTTCGATAATAATTTAATTGATCCGCGGTTCTGTACAAATATTGCTCTAACAGCGACAAATTCGAAAATTCGTCCTCAATTTCTATCCCGTCTTCGTTAATTTTCGGCTTTCCCAATTCCATGATCAAAAATAATCCGATTCCGGTGAAGGAAATCCCGAAAAGCGTCAAGGTGAACTTCATCGTTTGCCAGGAATGTTCTTGTTCGTTTTGTTCGTTATCATCGTTACCTTTTTTGCTTGAATCTGTTTGCGTTACCGTTGAAATGATATTTTTCGAAACGATTTTTTCTTTGTTATCGTACTCAAATTTGGTTCTATTCTTTTGTAAGACTTCTTTGAGTACGTTTTCGTCCACAAAAATTTCTTCCAATTTCGGATTAGGCGGTTCTAATTTGGGCAATGATTTTCGTAACTTTGGGATGACCTTTTGCACGGTTGGTTCCATTTTGATTTTAGAAAAATCGCCCGATTTAATCGGTCTGGCAGTGCGAAATCGTTCGTTTTCGATATTTTGTTGTTTAAAATTGACGTCTCTGGGATTAATTTTAATTCTCCTTTCGATTTTCGCTTCCTTATTTAATTCTTGCGGCACCAATCGTATTCTGCGACCTCCACTTCCTTTATTACTTTCGTTATCATCGCTGTGTATCGAAAAAGCACCTCCTATTAAGTTATTGGGATAACCTTTCTTTTCTAAAAAAAATTTTCCAACATTTTTACCGGAAATCCCGCGATTTAATCCGGCTTTAATAATTCTTGTAAAAACAAACATCTTTTTTTGGATTAAAACGCTTTTTTCTTCATCGTCATTATTATTTCTTTAATTCCCACTTTCTTTTAAGCTTTTTTGACAGTTCATTCTAAGACTTACGCTTACTCCGATCGTTTAATCACTTTTAAATCGCTTCCGGTGAGGTGTTTTCGCGAGATTTTTCGTCGATTATCTCGTCTCGATGTTTGTTTCGATGATTTGCGACGATTCGAGTAATTTCTTGTGGTTTTTGAGGTCGATTCAATGAGTTTTTGTTACACGCCAAATTTGACAGCTATGCTTTTAATCCATCGTTCTTGGAGAAATTTAAATTTTTAATGTTGGCACCAATTTAAAAAAAATTTTTACTTCAAAAATTTTTAATTTTTTCGCGCGAATTTTATTTTGAGGTTATATTTGACCGAGCAAAATAATTTAATCGTATTTTTACGTCAAAATTCGTAATCGCCATCAAAAATCCTTTAAAATGATACCAAACACGATATGGTTATCTTAAAATTGATTTTTCAAGATGGCGGATTATTTTGTAACGATTTTTAGGTTATTTTTTTCATTTTTCAGATAACCCCATCGAGTTTGGACTCATTTTAAAGGACTTCTCATAATTAGTAGGAAAATATTAATAAAAAATTTCTCAACCCTAAACGATGAGTTAAGTTGGCTTAGGTTGGCTTGGAAAATAATTTACTCAAATTGATAAATTAAAATTCACAATCTACATTAAAAATCCTTTAAAATGATACCAAACACGATATGGTTATCTTAAAATTGATTTTTCAAGATGGCGGATTAATTTATGTAAATATTTAGGTTAACTTTTTTGTTTTTTAAGATAACCCCATCGAGTTTGGGCTCATTTTAAAGGACTTCTCATAATTAGTAGGAAAATATTAATAAAAAATTTCTCAACCCTAAAGGATGAGTTAAGTTGGCTTAGATTGGCTTGGAAAATAATTTTTTCAAATTGATACATTTAGATTCGTAATCTATATTAAAAATCCTTTAAAATGATACCAAACACGATATGGTTATCTTAAAATTGATTTTTCAAGATGGCGGATTAATTTGTTAATATTTAGGTTAACTTTTTTGTTTTTTAAGATAACCCCATCGAGTTTGGGCTCATTTTAAAGGACTTCTCATAATTAGTAGGAAAATATTAATAAAAAATTTCTCAACCCTAAAGGATGAGTTAAGTTGGCTTAGATTGGCTTGGAAAATAATTTTTTCAAATTGATACATTTAGATTCGTAATCTATATTAAAAATCCTTTAAAATGATACCAAACACGATATGGTTATCTTAAAATTGATTTTTCAAGATGGCGGATTAATTTATGTAAATGTTTAGGTTAACTTTTTTGTTTTTTAAGATAACCCCATCGAGTTTGGGCTCATTTTAAAGGACTTCTCATAATTAGTAGGAAAATATTAATAAAAAATTTCTCAACCCTAAACGATGAGTTAAGTTGGCTTGCGTTGACTTGAAAAATAATTTTTTCAAATTGATAAATTAAAATTCATAATCTACATCAAAAATCCTTTAAAATGACTCCAAACACGCCACATTTATCTTAAAACGATTTTTTTCAAAATGGCGTCTTAATTTACTTAACTCATTTAGGTTAACTTTTTTAAATTTGAAGATAACCCCCTCGAGTTTGGACTCATTTTAAAGGATTTTTCACGTACTACAACAAGATTGTAGTACAACTAGATTGTCTTAGAAAATATATTTTTTTAATTAATTAATCAAAATTCGTAATCTTCATTAAAAATCCTTTAAAACAACACCAAACACGTCACATTTATCATTTAATGTATATTTTCAAGATGGCGACTACATTTTTTAGAATATTTAGGTTATCTTTTTCATTTTTAAAGATAACCCCATCGAGTTTGGACTCATTTTAAAGCAAATTTCGTTTCTAATTCAACAATTCTGTTAATAAAAATTAATATTTCTTAAAATTATTTTGAAAGTAGTCATAAAATGTTGATTAACACTTATCACATTAAAATAATTGAAAATAAATAACCCAAAAAGGTTATATTTTTAATAATTTATTTTGACATCTTTCAAAAATTTCTAAAAGAAAAAGAAAATGTATCGAATGAATCAATCGGAAGCTGATAAATGGGTGTGCGAAGCTGAACAAAAACTATCGTTAAACACCGGGATAATGAGATTTTTCTTCGGGGGCCAAAAAAAAATTGATGATGCCATCGAGTGTTACAAAAAGGCGGGAAATTTATACAAAATTTCGAAAAATTGGGCCGAAGCAGCCGATTGCTACTCAAAAGCGGCCACTTTAACCGGATCTCACGAGAATAATAATAAACACCAAGCCGCTTTGGACTACGAACAAGCAGCGATTTGTTTTAAAAAAATTAACGCCCAACCGGAAGCCGAAAAAAATTATTTAAAATCGATCGATATCTATTTAGATTTAGGAAGATTTAACACCGCGGCGAAAATGCATGAAAATATAGCGGGGATGTACGAAAATGAATCGGAGGAAGTCGGAAAGATGTTGTATCATTACGAAAAAGCGGCCGATTTTTACAAAGGCGAAGAAAGTAGCTCATCGGCGAATCGATGTTTATTAAAAATCGCTCAACATTCCGCCGAAAACGAACGTTACGAACAAGCGATTCATATCTACGAGAAAATCGGGACGTATTCCTTAAAAAGCAGCCTTTTAAAATACGGCGCGAAAGAATACTTTTTTAAAGCTGCAATTTGCCGACTTTGTTTGGATCCGGGAGAAACGGGAAAACATTTAGAGAAATACGTTAAAATCTATCCCGCATTCGGCGATTCCAGGGAATACAAATTTTGTTCAAATTTAATAAAAAACATCGAAGAACAAAACGTCGATGGCTTAACAGATGTCATTAAAGACTATGACTCAATGCAAACCCTAGATCCGTGGTACACCACTTTATTGCTTAGGATTAAAAGGAAATTAGCTGATGAACCTGATTTACGTTAATTACTTACCTTTTCTTATAAAATCGTAATAAAATTATTTTTTGTTAACGATCATGTTTAATAATTAAATAAAAAAAATTTGATTAATGTAATGTTTACTTATAGTACATGAAAAATCCTTTAAAACGAGCCCAAACTCGATGGGGTTATCTTTAAAAATGAAAAAGATAACCTACAAATTAATCCGCCATCTTGAAAATCTATTTTATGATAACGATATCGTGTTTGGTATCATTTGAAAGGATTTTTAATGTAGATTGTGAATTTTAATTTATCAATTTGAGTAAATTATTTTTCAAGCCAACCTAAGCCAATTTAACTCATCGTTTAGGGTTGAGAAATTTTTTATTAATATTTTCCTACAGATTATGAAAAATGCTTTAAAATGAGTCCAAACTCGATGGGGTTATCTTAAAAAACAAAAAAGTTAACCTAAACGCTAACATAAATTAATCCGCCATCTTGAAAAATCAATTTTAAGATAACCATATCGTGTTTGGTATCATTTTAAAGAATTTTTAATGTAGATTATGAATTTTAATTTATCAATTTGAAAAAAAAATATTTTTAAAGGCAACCTAAGCCAACTTAACTCATCCTTTAGGGTTGAGAATTTCTTTATTAATATTTTCCAACAGATTATGAAAAGTCCTTTAAAATGAGTCCAAACTCGATGGGGTTATCTTAAAAAACAAAAAAGTTAACCTAAACATTAACATAAATTAATCCGCCATCTTGAAAAATCAATTTTAAGATAACCATATCGTGTTTGGTATCATTTTAAAGGATTTTTAATGTAGATTGTGAATTTTAATTTATTAATTTGAAAAAATTATTTTTCAAGGCAACCTAAGCCAAATTAACGCAACCATTAGGGTTGGGAAATTTTTTATTAATATTTTCCTATAGATTATGAAAAATCCTTTAAAATGAGTATAAACTCGATGGGGTTATCTTAAAAAACAAAAAAGTTAACCTAAACATTGACATAAATTAATCCGCCATCTTGAAAAATCAATTTTAAGATAACCATATCGTGTTTGGTATCATTTTAAAGGATTTTTAACCTAGATTATGAATCTTAATGTATCAATTTAAAAAATTATTTTCTAACCCAACTTCATTTTATTTTTTTAATAAAATTTTTTTTTCAATTATATTTTCTTATAATAAATGAAAAATCCTTTAAAATGAGTCCAAACTCGACGGAGTTATCTTCATTTTTAAAAAAGATAACCTACATAACCTTAATAAATTAGTCGCCATCTTGGAAATTTTTTTTGAGATAACCCCACCATGTTGGTACTCATTTTAAAGGATTTTTCAAGACGATTACGAATTTTCACATAAAAATGCGATTAATTTATTTTACACCTAAAAAAAAGAATAAAAAAATCCGTTTAAGTTATAACTTTTTATTTTTTTTAATTCAATTATAAATCAAAACAAAAAACGGCGATTAATAATAATTAAAAATTTGTCATACTTGTCACTTGAACGTTAAAACGCAAATTTTAACAAAAAAAAAATTAATTTTAATTTTTTGAGAAGTTAATTTTTTTATTTTTTGTTATCGTTTAATTTCTTGGTTATTTTTTGTTTAATAATTTTTTTATTGTTGTCTCGGTTTTAACAATCTACTCGCTGGTGGGGGTATTCTCGTAAAGCCGGAAGCGTCAAAAACCGGCATAACCTCCCTACTTCCTTTTAAACTGTCTTTTTTGTGGGGTTCCGTTGGGAAATAGGTGGCGCCATAGAAATCCAATCCTTGTTGTAGCAAATTATTGTATTCATCTAAGGAGGCTAAAGTGATTCGAATCGGATTTGGACTTCCGGGTAATTGATCCATCTTCGGTGGAACCCGAGTTACTTCCACCTAAAATCAATTAAATTAAATAGAACTAATTACTCAAAAAAAAAGAAATTTACCACGGATGTATATCGATATAAACTCGCTCGAATATCATCTTCGGGAATATCCAAAGGAACCTCATTGACGAGTAACGAAAAAGTTTTTTGAGGTCGACATGGAATCGCAACTTTTCGATACAAACGACCCCCGGTTACCTGTTGAACCAAAATGGAAAACTACAAATTTTTCCCAATTATTTTACTTATTCTTATTTGAAAATTAAACGAAAATTGAGTACCTTGTGAAAACCTTTCCGAAAAACCTGCTGGTAATCTTCAGGCTCGCTAAATTTGAACAAAATCCCGGTCGCTGTTTTCGTCAAACTAAAACTGCCCTTAAAATTCAATTTGTCGCAGATATTCGCGGCCTTATCCAAGCTCAAATCGTGAGATGGCGTTAATAAGAAAGCGCCTAAAAAATTAAAATTATTTGTGTTAAAATTCGTAATCTACATCAAAAACCCTTTAATTTGATACCAAACACGACGCATTTACGATTAATTTAAAATCACCGATTTCGGTTTTTAATTCGGCTGAAGATGTTATTTTAAAAAAAATTTTTTTAATCGGCGATTTTGGTGGTTTTGCTTTATAAGAAGCATTTCAAATTGTTTCAAAAATTAATTTATGTATTTTTCAAAATAACAAAGATACAACGTCCTACTTTTTGGTGGTTTCTTTTTTTTCATTTTTAACAAGAAATTCGTAATCTACATCGAAAACCCTTTAATTTGATACCAAACTTGCCATATTTACGCCGATATAAGTAATTAGCGAAATAATCAAAATGGCCGACTTTTTTGTTGATTCATAACCTAACTTTTTGAATTTTCAAGACAAATACATCGTGTTTGGTATCAAATTAAAGCAAATTCAATTTTATTAACGATTTTAATCGCGAAAATATCGATTTTACTTAATTAACTTTTTTTGTTTTGAAATTATTTAATTCCACAAAATCGATCAAAAAGTTTAATTTGAGTTATAAATCGTAATCTACATTAAAAAGCCTTTAATTTGATATCAAACTCGCCATATTTACGAAGAATTAATAAAAAAATCAAAATGGCGGATTTTTAGTTGACACATAACCTAACTTTTTTAACTTTTAAGATAAGTATATGGTGTTTGGTATCAAATTAAAGCAAATTCAATTTTATTAACGATTTTAATCTGGAAAATATCGATTTTAATTACTTAATTGTTTTGTTTTGAAATTATTTAATTCCATAAAATCGATCAAAATGTCTAATTTGAGTTATAAATCGTAATCTACATTAAAAACCCTTTAATTTGATACCAAACTCGCCATATTTACGAAGAATTAATAAAAAAATCAAAATGGCGGATTTTTAGTTGATACATAACCTAACTTTTTTAACTTTTAAGATAAATATGTCGTGTTTGGTATCAAATTAAAGCAAATTCAATTTTATTGACGGTTTTAGTCGCAAAACTATCGATTTTAGTAAATTAGTTGTTTCTCTTAGTTAGAAAATTAAAGTTAGAAAATAATTTTTTCAAATTAATTAATTAAAATTCGTATTCTACATCAAAAATCCTTTAAAATGACACCAAACACGACACATTTATGTTAAAAGCGATGTTTTCAAAATGGCGGCTTGATTTATTTGTAACATCTAGGTTATCTTTTTCATTTTTTAAGATAACCCCATCGAGTTTGGACTCATTTTAAAGGATTTTTCATATTCTCCAAGAAAACATCAACAAAAAATTTCTCAACTCCATAGGTTAAATTAAATTAGGTTAGGTTGACTCAATAAATAATTTTTTCAAATTAATTAATTTAAATTCATCATCTCCATTAAAAATCCTTTAAAACAACACCAAACACGCCACATTTATCTTAAATTCTACTTTTTCAAGATGGCGTCTTAATTTATAGGTTATCTTTTTCATTTTTTAAGATAACCCCATCGAGTTTGGACTCATTTTAAAGGATTTTTCATATTCTCCAAGAAAATGTCAACAAAAAATTTCTCAACTCCATAGGTTAAATTAAATTAGGTTAGGTTGACTTAATAAATAATTTTTTCAAATTAATTAATTTAAATTCATCATCTCCATTAAAAATCCTTTAAAACAACACCAAACACGCCACATTTATCTTAAATTCTACTTTTTCAAGATGGCGTCTTAATTTATAGGTTATCTTTTCCACTTTTAAAGATAACCCCATCGTGTTTATACTCATTTTAAAGCGCTTCTCACCCCCAATACGATAACCGTAATATTTTTCGATTTCAACAATTTTTTTACCTTTCGTTAAAAATCGTGGGTCACTCAAATCACTGTTATTATCGTCGATTTCACCGCCCATGATCTCGCTTAACATGTATGACATTATTTTCGTCGAAATCGACCGGGAACTGGTCCCAAAACAATTTTTGCAACACCTTTTATAAGACAATACGACCCCGCGCCCTCTTTAATTTTTTTTACAACCGATTAAACGCGAATTGCGGCTACTTTTGGGCGTCATTGTTGTTTAAGCGGGAACCTTGGAACGAAAACCTCTAATTTCCGATCGTTAAACGCCTTTTATGAATGATTTATTGATATTTTCGATCTAATTTTATAATTTTAGTGGTTCTGTTATTGTTTTAATGAGTTCTTTTTTGTTAATTTTAATGTTTTTTTTTGTTTGTTATTATTGAATTGACGCATTGATACATTGCGAGCATAAAAAATGACGAAGTTCATCATCGGATCTAAAAATAGAACGAAATTACATTAGGTGATGTCACTTTTGTAACAACAAATTGGGTCTGAGGCGTATTTAACAACTATTATTATTTAGATCGCTTGGTAAGACTTGAAACGATCGCGTTTTATACTCGGTATGGTTTAAGAAAGAAATTTAAAAAGAACTTTTTTTTTATGAGGTTAGGTTCGACTCAGACACAACACCATTTTTATTACCCCCGTTTCTCTTGAGGCAGGTGCTAAGACCCCACATCTGCTTCGTTGGTTTTAAAACGAGTCAGCTGTTTCCTTTTGGTTTAGAATATAAATTAATTTTTAAAACTAACAAAAAAAAATTTTTTTTTTAATTCTATTTTATTTCAAAACTCTTTAGATTTAAAGAAATAAAAAATTAATATTCGTAATCTACGTTAAAAACCCTTTAATTTGATACCAAACACGATGGGGTTATCTAAAAAAAACGCCTTTTCAAAATGGCGATTTTACGATTTTTTTTAAGTTAACTTCGCCATTTTTAAAAATAGCCCCGTCGAGTTTGGACTCATGTTACAGGATTTTTCTTGATGTAGAAGAAAGCATTAACAAAAAAATTTTTTAGCACAAAAAAAAATTAAGTTGGGTTAGAAAAGATTTTTTTCAAATTCATGCATTAAGATTCGTAATCTAGATTAAAAACCCTTTAATTTGATACCAAACACGATGGGGTTATCCAAAAAAAAGCACATTTTCAAAATGGCGATTTTCCGATTTTTTTTTAGGTTATCTTCGCCATTTTTGAAGATAACCCCATCGAGTTTGGACTCATTTTGCAGGATTTTCAATTTTCTATTCAATTTTATAAATAAAATTATTTTTTATTAATTTGAAAATTTTTAAAAATGATTCAACTAAAAAAATTAATTAAGCGATAGAGTTCGTGTTCTAATTTAGGATCCATTTATCCAATTATTAAGCATAGAGGGCGCGCCTTTAACAAATAGGTGTGGCGCCCCAAACCGGGGCCGAGACACACCTTCAATCAGCTAAATGCACCTCCGGCCGAGCCTTTAAAACCTTTCCACCACCCCCTTATTTATAGACTACTAGATATCGCTTCTTTTATTCAACCCCACCCCCCCAACAAATTCATCCCCCTCAAACCATTTTTATTCGACTTCTCGCCGCCGCAGGAAATTGTCAATTTCCTCGCGTAATTGCGGCGCGTCACTCAATGCATTTTTGACACACCCTGTACATTTCCTCTCTTCCACGATTTAGATCAGCACATTCTTAGTCTTTTATTATCAGTCGTGGTAATTGTGTGGACACAGAGCCCTCTTTGGGAGACCGAATAAAGTACACAAAACGTCAATGTCAACGTCAATGTCAACTTGAAAAATAAGTTTGAGCCTGAACGATGTTCAAATCGATCAATCTGGAGCTTTTAACGAGGTTCGTGTCCTTCGATGTGATGCGAACTCCTACTATTACGCGAAGGCCCTCTTCGTTTTTATTTCCGTTGATATTGTAACGGGATATTTTCAGTAAAGTGGATTTTTTTAATATATATAATGTCTGTATAAGTATTAAGAAAATGGAAAATCATTTGAAACGAGTATAAACACGATGGGGTTATCTATAAATTTGAAAGAGATGAATCAAGTCGCCATTTTGAAAAAAACCTTCTAAGATTTGATGATAATTTAAAGGATTTTTAATGTATATTATGATTTTTAATGAATTACTTTAAAGAAATTTTTTTTGAGTTAATCTAACCCAATTTAATTTTGTCTTTAACATTAAGAAGATATTTATTAATGTTTTCTTATAGGTTATGAAAAATGCTTTAAAATGAGCCCAAACTCGATGGGGTTATCTTTAATTTTGAAAAAGTTTACCTAAATGGGTTAAATAAGTCAATCGCCATTTTGAAAAAAATCGTTTTGAGATAAATATGGCGTGTTTGGTAGCATTTTAAAGGATTTTTAATGTAGATTGTGAATTTTAATGAATTAGTTTGAAAAAAAAATTTTTTGAGTCAATCTAACCCAATTTAATTTTGTCTTTAACGTTAAGAAGATTTTTATTAATGTTTTCTTATAGGGCGTGAAAAATGCTTTAAAATGAGCCCAAACTCGATGGGGTTATCATAAAATTTGAGAAAATTAACCTAATTGATTTAAATAAATCAAGTCGCCATTTTGAAAAAAATCGTTTTGAGATAAATATGGCGTGTTTGGTATCATTTTAAAGGATTTTTAATGTAGATTATGAATTTTAATGAATTAGTTTAAAAAAAATATTTTTTGAGTCAATCTAACCCAATTTAATTTTGTCTTTAAAGTTAAGAAGATTTTTATTAATGTTTTCTTATAGGTTATGAAAAATGCTTTAAAATGAGCCCAAACTCGATGGGATTATCTTTAATTTTGAAAAAGTTAATCTAAATGATTTAAATAAATCAAGTCGCCATTTTGAAAAAAATCGTTTTGAGATAAATATGGCGTGTTTGGTATCATTTTAAAGGATTTCTAATGTAGATTACGAATTTTATGAATTAGTTTGAAAAAATTATTTTTTGAGTCAATCTAATCCAATTTAATTTTGTCTTTAAGGTTAAGAAGGTTTTTGTTAATGTTTTCTTATAGGTTATGAAAAATGCTTTAAAATGAGTCCAAACTCGATGGAGTTATCTTTAATGTTGAAAAAGTTAACCTAAATGATTTAAATAAATCAAGTCGCCATTTTGAAAAAAATCGTTTTAAGATAAATATGGCGTGTTTGGTATCATTTTAAAGGATTTCTAATGTAGATTACGAATTTTATGAATTAGTTTGAAAAAATTATTTTTTGAGTCAATCTAATCCAATTTAATTTTGTCTTTAAGGTTAAGAAGGTTTTTGTTAATGTTTTCTTATAGGTTATGAAAAATGCTTTAAAATGAGTCCAAACTCGATGGAGTTATCTTTAATGTTGAAAAAGTTAACCTAAATGATTTAAATAAATCAAGTCGCCATTTTGAAAAAAATCGTTTTAAGATAAATATGGCGTGTTTGGTGTCATTTTAAAGGATTTCTAATGTAGATTACGAATTTTATGAATTAGTTTGAAAAAATTATTTTTTGAGTCAATCTAATCCAATTTAATTTTGTCTTTAAGGTTAAGAAGGTTTTTGTTAATGTTTTCTTATAGGTTATGAAAAATGCTTTAAAATGAGTCCAAACTCGATGGAGTTATCTTTAATGTTGAAAAAGTTAACCTAAATGATTTAAATAAATCAAGTCGCCATTTTGAAAAAAATCGTTTTAAGATAAATATGGCGTGTTTGGTGTCATTTTAAAGGATTTTTAATGTAGATTACGAATTTTAATGAATTAGTTTGAAAAAATTATTTTTTGAGTCAATCTAACCCAATTTAATTTTGTCTTTAAGGTTAAGACGATTTTTATTAATGTTTTCGTATAGATCAAGCAAAATCCTTTAAAATGAACCCAAACTCGACTTGGTTACCTTAAAAAATAAAAAAATAACCTAAAAATTACAACAAAATATTCCGCCATCTTGAAAAATCAATTTTAAGATAACCATATCGTGTTTGGTATCATTTTAAAGGATTTTTAATCTAGATTACGAATCTTACTGTAGAAATTTAAAAAAATATTTTCTAACCCAACTTAATTTTATTACTTCATTAAAAAATTTTTTTCATTAATGTTTTCTTATAGATCAAGAAAAATCGTTTAAAATGAGTCCAAACTCGATGGGGTTACCTCAAAAAATAAAAAAATAACCTAAAAATCGCTACAAAATAATCCGCCATCTTGAAAAATCAATTTTAAGATAACCATATCGTGTTTGGTATCATTTTAAAGGATTTTTAATCTAGATTACGAATCTTAATATATCAATTTAAAAAATTATTTTCTAACCCAACTTAATTTTATTTTTTATTAAAAAATTATTTTCATTAATGTTTTCTTATAGATCAAGAAAAATCGTTTAAAATGAGTCCAAACTCGATGGGGTTACCTCAAAAAATAAAAAAATAACCTAAAAATCGTTACAAAATAATCCGCCATTTTGAAAAATCAATTTTAAGATAACCATATCGTGTTTGGTATCATTTTAAAGGATTTTTAATCTAGATTACGAATCTTATTGTAGAAATTTAAAAAAATATTTTCTAACCCAACTTAATTTTATTTTTTTATTAAAAAATTGTTTTCCTTAATGTTTTCTTATAGTTCAAGAATAATCGTTTAAAATGAGTCCAAACTCGATGGGGTTACCTCAAAAAATAAAAAAATAACCTAAAAATCGCTACAAAATAATCCGCCATCTTGAAAAATCAATTTTAAGATAACCATATCGTGTTTGGTGTCATTTTAAAGGATTTTCGACGTAGATTACGAATCTAAACTTATTTCCGCGTTTTAACCCAAATTATTTTCGCAATCGCGTTTTAAACGTGAAAAAAAAAGAATTAAGATTTTCTTTTGACCTTATTTTTTTATTAACGGGAAAATAAAGACGATGACGACGCAACACGTAGTAAAACCATCTCTTTCTCCTCCGGTTGCCTACCTTCCGTTTGTGTGGGTGACCAACTCCCGCTTCGCACGCTCACACACACAGAGACGCGCCGCTTCCTCGATTTTTTTTCTCTCACTCTTTTATATCGACTCAACCTTTACGAATTCTAACGAATATAACCGAAGCCGTCGCCAACTTTGGTCTACAAATACAAACAAGCGCTTTGCTTTTAGTGTAGCACCGGATCACTTCGCGTTCAGTTCTTTTAAACAAAAAAAAAAACAACGAAAAAGAAAAAAAATAAAGAAAAAATCGTTTTTTGTTTGTTTGAGGAAAAAATTGTTTTAAATTGAGTGGTTAATTAATTAATTAATTTTTTTTGGATTAAATTAAGGGAGGAGAAATGAAATGGGTGAGTTTGATTAAAAAAAATTTTTTTTGTTTTTGTTGTTTAACTTCCGGTTAAACAGGAAGTATTTTAAAAGAACAATAGAGGTGGAAATGATGAGAATCGGGGGCAGATGCTCTCTTTTTCTTTTATTTATTTTTTTTTTAATTTTTTAGGTTAACTTAAATTTAATCGTTAAGTTGGGTTAATTAATTAATTAATTAAAAAAAGATTAAAAAAACAAAAACTTTTAAATCCAACACTACGTCAATTTTAGCGCATTTAGATCATTGGGTTATTATTAGAACTCGATTATGGGAGTTGCGCCCTTGGAAAATGCGAAAATTCCGAAATTCTCAAATTTTAATCAGAACATTTTTTAAATTTTTAATTTTAATTAATCAACAAAAAACATTTTCATATCAACTTTTTTATTTAAATCGCCCCGTTTCATTAAAGCTTTATTTGTGTAGAAAAAAAATAATTTTTTTCAAACCAATACTGTTCACTAGGTCACAATTTGCGGCTTTGTTCTCTTCGCCGGGAGTAAGTAGAAGAGGAGAGAGTTCAGAGACCTTTAAGAAACGCCAAGAAGAACATCTCTTCGTTACAGAAACCTTTAGAACGCTAACTTAGGTGGGTCAACGAAATAAAATTAATTTTGGCAAGCTTGAAATTTTGCCTTAACCCGGATTTTTTTCGAAAAGGGTGAGCAAAGTTTCAGGTGTGTTAAAGCTAATTAATCAACAACAAAAGAAGATTTCACAAAATCAAAAACATTTAAATCCAAGCTTTACAAATACACGCTTGAACTTTGTTTTTCCTGTAATTTTAATAACTAGGTGAGCAAAGATTCAGGTGTGTACCAAAAAAGCTAAATCAATTAATTATTAATTATTTAAATTTAAAAATAAATTATAAAATCCCCCAAAAGATGGCGCTGATTACTTAATTATTACTTAATTTTTTTTAAATAATCTTATTTATACATAAAATGTAACAATTTCGATTAATTAAACAAAATAATGACCCAATTTGTTGTTAAAATCAATAAATAAAGTTGTTTTCACCAATTAATTAACGTTATTTTATTTTATCCAACTTCACCCTAATTGTCTAACTCACCCAACTTGTCCCACAAATAAATAAACCGAATTAATTTGTAATTATTATTTTAATTAACCCAAATCACCCTTTATTAATTAATTATTAATTAATCATTAATTAATTATCCATTAATAATCAATAAATTTAAAAATAATCTTAACGCAACCAACTTCACCCTCTTCGTTTTTGTTTGTTGACACTTGTTGCGGGTTTGTTTACGTGCGGTGAATTTTTCGTGATTTTTCCGGGAAAATCGTCGATTTAACTGTTAAAAGTGTTCGAAACGTGTTCTTCGCGTCCCGATTCATCCCCCAGGAACGATTTTTCGCGGTGCTTGGTGATTTTTCGGGGTAAAATCGCGAAAATAAAATTCGTAATTCGTAGCCATTTTTTTATGTGACGTCACGGGGTTAATTTAGTTTCGGTAGCGGTCACCTGTTGAATGTTCGCGCCACTAACGAATTGTTTTGACGTTTAATATTTTGACGTTAACCTAAAATCAATTTAGATGATTTAAAACTCTGCAAGGAAATGAAACGATTTAAAAAAAAAAGGAAAAAAAAAAACAGGTTAGTTTATTTATTTTTTTTTTTTAAACAATTTTCGCGTGAGTCACCATCTCATTGTTGTTAGTTTATTATGAGAACGTGGGAATGGAATGATATAATTCGCGTTTTAATGATTTTTTTTTAGTTTTTAACGCAGATAAACAAATTATAACGTACCGGAAGAGGTTAAAAGTTGCATTAATGATTACGGGTGTTGACACAAATGGGTTTGGCATGTCCCATTTGAGTGAATCGGGCAAAATCCTTTTATTGATTCGCAATCTTTGCACTTTTTATCCTAAAGAAATAATAAAAAAATTATTTCAAAATAAATTAATTTAAAATAAATTAATTGCGCCATCTCTCCGCGCGAATTCGAATTATTAAAGGTGAGTTCCCCACTAATAGATGGCGCAATTTCGATTTAATTTTATTTATTTAAATAAAAAAAACTTACTTTTGATTTTAAATAAATGTATCCGGATATAAAGAGGATTATGAAGGAGATAATTAAAATTATTGAAGGGTAAGTACACATCACATAATAAAATCAACGTCAAAAATTAAATTTTGACATTAAATAATAACATATTTGTTGTTTTAATTCATTTTTATTAATACATTTATTTATATCACAGGTAAAAATATGCGTTTTCTTAAAAAATACCAATTTTCTTTTTTCGCTATAAATTATCTAAGCTAACAAAAGGATCAGAGAGATTAAACCAATTAATTAATTAATTACAAATTATGGCACTATATCATCATTTTGTTTTAATAAAATTTATTTCCTATCCTAAAAAAATTGTCTTAATTCATTTAGATCTTAAAAACGACATCTTTTAAACATTTTAACGATTATATAAGCGTTGTTTGGTTATTTCATTAAAATTAAAACAAAAGTAACGCGATATTTATAAAATATCGGTTGATTTCATCAAATTGAGATTCGAAATTAATTTGACAGATTTAGAGCCAGTGGCGTAACGGCGCGAAATTTAAACTTAACCTCGCTCGGAAAGTTGTCATTTTTAATAACTTAATGTTACGCCACTGAACCTTCCATTAAATTGATGTTGAAATCGTTTAATTTTATATTGTTGGTAATTAATAAGCAAAAAAATTTATTTGAGTGGTCTACACTCAATATTTTTGATTTTTCTGTTGATATAAAACTAGGAAAGCGTTTAAATTGACAGAAAATTGGGGTAAAAGATTGGGGTTTTTATCAATAAAGTTATTTTGACCAAAAATATTTCGATTCCGAGCAACATTTTGTTTCTGAACAAGATATTTTCCTTCTGCACTTAATTTTTCCTTCTGCAAACGTTATGGTGCAACTTTTACACTTGATATTTCACTTTTTCCCCAAATAATTTGCATTTGGCAATGAAATTATACTTTTGGCAAAATGATATTTACCCCAAAATGACCACCATTGCACTTTTTCTCCTTATTTCTCGTTTCTTCTTGTAATAATTTCTTCTGCCTTCATCAATAAAGTTATTTCCACCAATAATATTGCGATTCCGAGCAACATTCTGTTTCTGAAGAAGATATTTTCCTTTTGCACNTGTTGATATAAAACTAGGAAAGCGTTTAAATTGACAGAAAATTGGGGTAAAAGACTGGGGTTTTTATCAATAAAGTTATTTCCACCAAAAATATTTTGATTCCGAGCACCATTTAGTTTCTGAACAAGATATTTTGATTCTGCACTTAATTTTTTCTTCTGCAAACGTTATGGTGCAACTTCCACACTTGATATTTCACTTCTACATCTAATAATTTGCATTTGGCAATGAAATTATGCTTTTGACAAAATGATTTTTTCCCCAAAATGACCACCATTACATTTTTTCTCCTTATTTCTCCTTTCTTCTTGTAATAATTTCTTCTGCCTTCATCAATAAAGTTATTTCCACCAATAATATTGTGATTCCGAGCAACATTTTGTTTCTGAACAAGATATTTTGCTTCTGCACTTAATTTTTTTTTCTGCAAACGTTATGGTGCAACTTTTACACTTGATATTTCACTTTTTACCAAATAATTTGCATTTGGCAATGAAATTATGCATTTGGCAAAATGATTTTTGCCCCAAAATGACCACCATTACACTTTTTCTCCTTATTTCTCGTTTCTTCTTGTAATAATTTCTTCTGCCTTCATCAATAAAGTTATTTCCACCAATAATATTGCGATTCCGAGCAACATTTTGTTTCTGAACAAGATATTTTGCTTCTGCACTTAATTTTTTCTTCTGCAAACGTTATAGTGCAACTTTTACACTCGATATTTCACTTTTTCATCAAATAATTTGCATTTGGCAATGAAATTATACTTTTGGCAAAATGATTTTTACCCCAAAATGACCACCATCACACTTTCTCTCCTATCTTTTTGTAATAATTTCTTCTGCCTTCATCAATAAAGTTATTTCCACCAATAATATTTCGATTCCGAGTGATATTTAGTTTTTGAACAAGTTAGTTTGCTTCTGCACTTAATTTTTTCTTCTGAAAACGTTATAGTGCAACTTTTATGCTTGATATTTCACTTTTTCATCAAATAATTTGCATTTGGCAATGAAATTATGCTTTTGGCAAAACGATTTTTTCCCCAAAATGACCACCATTACACTTTTTCTCCTTATTTCTCGTTTCTTCTTGTAATAATTTCTTCTGCCTTCATTAATAAAGTTATTTCCACCAATAATATTTCGATTCTGAATGACATTTAGTTTCTGAACAAGATATTTTCCTTCTGCACTTAATTTTTTCTTCTGCAAACGTTATGGTGCAACTTCCACACTTGATATTTCACTTCTACGTCTAATAATGTGCATTTGGCAATGATATTACGCGTTTAGCAAAAAGATCTTTCCCTCAAAATGATCACCATCACACTTTTTCTCCTTACTTTTTGCATCTTTTTGTAATAATTTCTTCTGCCTTCATTAATAAAGTTATTTCCACCAATAATATTTCGATTCCGAGTGACATTTAGTTTCTGAACAAGATATTTTGCTTCTGCACTTAGTTTTTTTCTTCTGCAAACGTTATGGTGCAACTTCCACACTTGATATTTCACTTCTATACCTAATAATTTGCATTTGGCAATGATATTACGCTTTTAGCAAAAAGATCTTTCCCTCAAAATGACCACCATTACACTTTTTCTCCTTACTTTTTGCAATAATTTCTTCTGCCTTCATCAATAAAGTTATTTCCACCAATAATATTTCGATTCCGAGTGACATTTAGTTTCTGAACAAGATATTTTGCTTCTGCACTTAGTTTTTTTCTTCTGCAAACGTTATGGTGCAACTTCCACACTTGATATTTGACTTTTTTATCTAATAATTTGAATCTGGAAATGATATTATGTTTTTGACAACATGTTCTCTTCCCCAAAATGACCACCATTATACTTTTTCAAGTTATTTTTCGCTTCTTCTTGTAATAATGTCTTCTGCTTTCATCAATAAAGTTATTTCCACTAATAATATTTCGATTCCGAGTGATATTTAGTTTTTGAACAAGATATTTTTCTTCTGCATAAGTTATGGTGCAACTTTTACACTTGATATTTAACTTTTACAGCTAATAATTTGCTTCTGCCCATTGTCATTTACTTCTCAGTTGATTTTACATCTGCCCGTGACACTATTTTTGTTCTCAATATTTTACATGCTAAGCATCAAATTTCCCTACGCCTGATAGTAATCTTGATATTCTTCTGGAAATGATTTGCTTAATGCTAAAACTCTTTTTAGCAATGATAAAATGTTTCTGCCTATGATATTTTGCTTCTGCCCATGATGTTTTCTTCTGGATTTACTATAATATGACTTCTGCATCTGATTCTTCTCTTCTGCACATAATGTATTCTTTTGGAAATGATTAGATTAATGGTAAGCCTCTTTTTGGCAATGATAAAATGTTTCTGCCTATGATATTTTCCTTCTGCCCATGATGTTTTCTTCTGGATTTGCTTTAATATGACTTCTACATCTGATTATTCTCTTCTGCACATAATGTATTCTTCTGGAAATGATCAGATTAATGCTAAACCTCTTTGTGGCAATGATAAAATGTTTTTCTCTACGATATTTTCCTTCTGTCCATGATGTTTTCTTCTGGATTTGCTTTAATATGACTTCTACATCTGATTCTTCTCTTCTGCACATAATGTATTCTTCTGGAAATCATCAAATTAATGCTAAGCCTCTTTTTGGCAATGATTAAATGTTTTTTCCTATGATCTTTTCCTTCTGCCCATGATGTTTTCTTCTAGATTTGCTTTAATATGACTTCTACATCTGATTCTTCTCTTCTGCACATAATGTATTCTTCTGGAAATGATCAGATTAATGCTAACACTTCTTTTGGTAATGATAAAATGCTTCTGCCCATGGTATTTTCTTCTGAATTTACTATAATATGACTTCTGAATCTAATTCTTCTCTTCTGCACATAATGTATTCTTTTGGAAATGATTAGATTAATGGTAAGCCTCTTTTTGGCAATGATAAAATGTTTCTCCCTATGATATTTTGCTTCTGCCCATGGTGTTTTCTTCTGAATTTACTATAATATGACTTCTACATATAATTTTTCTCTTCTGCACATAATGTATTCTTCTGGAAATTATCAGATTAATGCTAAGCTTCATTTTGGCAATGATAAAATGTTTCTGCCCATGATATTTTGCTTCTGCCCGTGATGTTTTCTTCTGGAAATAACTATAATATGACTTCTGCATCTGATTTTTCTCTTTTACACATAATCTATTCTTCTGGAAATGATTAGATTAATGCTAAGCGTCTTTTTGGCAACTATAAAATGTTTCTGCCCATGATGTTTTTTTCTGGATTTGCTATAATATGACTTCTACATCTGATTCTTCTCTTCTGCACATATTTTCTTATAGAAATAATCATTATCTTGTTTCTGCACCTTCTGGAAATGATGCCGATGTTGTTTTGCCCCCGATATTTAGCTACCTTCGATAATTTGCTTCTCCATATGATTTTGTTTCTGTTTTTGAGTTATACAGCTTATCATATAACGCCATTTTCTAATTCTAGCATTAATAGAAGATGGCCGAAGAAACCAGCGCCATCTAGCGCCCAGCTTTATAACAAGACGTCCCAAACCATCTTCAGCGTCAACCTCAAAATCTCTTGGAATAGCTTATAAAAGCTTTGATGTTTTTAAGGATTTGGAGCAATAGAAAGTGCAACGGAGTCAAATCTGGCGATGGACTTAACAAAAATAAGGTGATTATTTCATTCAAATTCACTTTGACGTTAATGCGATATAATTTTAAATTTGACGTTTCGCACTGACGTATTACGATTTTAGTGATTTTGTAAATTAGGAGAATTGACATAAAAAAAATAATTTAATGACAGCCCAAAACGTCAGTTTTTTTAATTTTGAGGTTATACGTCAAATTAGCAAAAACGAGATTACTAAAAATAGACGCTAAATTCAAAATTTTAAACATTTTTAAAAATTAACTTATTATTAATTATATTTAATTATTGTTGTTGAAAATAATAATAAATAATTTTTATTTTTCAGGGGAAAATTTAGAAATTCCGGTTTTTGCGCCATCTATCGGTAAGTAAAATAAATTTGAATTCGCGTGTTAAATAAGTTGCCTATATAAACGATTTCAAAATTAATTTAATTTAATTAAATAAGTACTGTTTTAAACGAATTAAATTTAATTTTTACCATAATTCGCATCGTTCCTTCGGGTTCATTTTCGCCCCAACCGGGCAATTAAACTCCTCGCTGAATTCCTTCAAATTAGTTAACGACGCGATAACCCGGAATTTAGCGGGACTGTGGGGATCTTTAATAATCTCTAAATTGGCCGTTTCAACCGTATTCGTCGAGCACCAAACTTGCGCGAAAGCCAAAAAGAATAATTGTTTATCGGTTAATTTTAGTCCGGGTAACGCGTCGGGTTTTGGTTTATTTTTTGAGTAAGCTAAATAAGCGTGATAAGCCGCTTTTAATCCGCCGTTATCCGCGATGTTCTCTCCTAAGGTTTGGTTGCCGTTTAAGTTTTTTCCGTTAACTTGGTATTTGCTGTATTGTTTTGAGAAACACTCGGTGCGATTTTTAAACAATTTGATTGTGTCGTTGTTCCACCATTGATGCAAATTCCCGTCTTTATCAAATTCGCGCCCTTGGTCATCGAATCCGTGGGTTAATTCGTGCCCCATAACCACCCCCATCCCACCAAAGTTTAAACTCGCCGGGTATTTTGAGTCGTAAAAAGGGCTTTGTAAAATACCAGCTGGGAAAACCATTTGATTCTTACTTGGGCTGTAATAAGCGTTGACTGTTGATGGGGTCATACTCCAACTTGTTTTGTTAACTGGTTCGTTAATTTTTTCTAAATTTTTAACTAAATTATAAAAATTCGCGTTTATGTTGTTTTCGAAATAAGTATCATTTCGTACGGTTAAATTCGAATAACGATCGTCTAATAATTTAGGATCTTGTATAAATTCGGGGTAACCGATCATATCGCTTATTGCATCCGCTTTAATTTCGGCTAATTTCCTCGTTTCCGAGTCCATCCAGTTTAAATTTTTAAAGTTGCGTTTAAAAGCGTTACGAACGTCGTTTATCATCGATTCGGCGTGAATTTTTGATTCAACGTCGAATACTTCTCGCACGAAAATAGCACCGATTGCGAATCCTAAAACGTTATTTGTGTCGCTTACGCAAAATCGCCATTGGGGTTCATCCCCGCTTTCGGTTCCGATTAAAACTTTTCGTAATCCTTTATAAGCGTCTCTGAAGACTTTTGAGAGACACCCTGTGAAGGTATGGACGGTTCTCCAAATCAAATAGTTGTTTAAGATTCTAAAAATTAATAAATAAATTAATTTAATCGATTAAAACTTAAATTAACTCACATTTTTCCTTCTTCCGTTTTGTTATATTCTTTGATAAGTAATGTTAGGTTTCCTAAATATTCCGGGGCGTAAACAACGATGTTTTCTTTGATGGTGATCTTTTTGTTGACGATTTTCATCGCGTTTTCAAAGAAGCTTCTCCAATCCAACTAAAATTAACGAGTTAATTGTTTAAAATTTACTTTAATGAGGCTAATACTTACAAATCCCGCTTTATCTTGTAATTCTTTGATGGTCATTAGGTTGTAAAGGGTTTCTTCGTCGCGGCGTTGATCGCTCGGTGTTGTTATGTTGGCCAATTTCGTTTCGAACTCGATTATTTTCGACATTTGTTCTTTTGTGGAGTTGGGTTCACCTCCTAATAAAACACCGACCTAAAAAATCCATAAAATCGTTTATAAAATTGAATTTGCTTTAATTTGATACCAAACATGCCATATTTATCTTAAAAATTAAAAAAGTTAGGTTATGAATCAATAAAAATCCGCCATTTTGTTTTATGTTTTCATTTCATCATAAATATAGCGTGTTCGGTATCAAATTAAAAGGCTTTTAATGCAGATTAAGATTTCTCATTGAAATCAACCAATTTTGTGAAATTATTTAATTAAAAAAAAAAATGAATTAATTAAAATCGATATCTCCGCGGTTAAAATCGTTTATAAAATTGAATTTGCTTTAATTTGATACCAAACACGCTATATTTATCTTAAAAATTAAAAAAGTTAGGTTATGAATCAATAAAAATCCGCCATTTTGTTTTATGTTTTCATTTCATCATAAATATAGCGTGTTCGGTATCAAATTAAAAGGCTTTTAATGCAGATTAAGATTTCTCATTGAAATCAACCAATTTTGTGAAATTATTTAATTAAAAAAAAAAATGAATTAATTAAAATCGATATCTCCGCGGTTAAAATCGTTTATAAAATTGAATTTGCTTTAATTTGATACCAAACACGCTATATTTATCTTAAAAATTAAAAAAGTTAGGTTATGAATCAATAAAAATCCGCCATTTTGTTTTATGTTTTCATTTCATCATAAATATAGCGTGTTCGGTATCAAATTAAAAGGCTTTTAATGCAGATTAAGATTTCTCATTGAAATCAACCAATTTTGTGAAATTATTTAATTAAAAAAAAAAATGAATTAATTAAAATCGATATCTCCGCGGTTAAAATCGTTTATAAAATTGAATTTGCTTTAATTTGATACCAAACACGCTATATTTATCTTAAAAATTAAAAAAGTTAGGTTATGAATCAATAAAAATCCGCCATTTTGTTTGTTTTTCTCTTATTTATTTATTTCATAATAAATATGGCAAGTTTGGTATCAAATTAAAGGGTATTTAATGCAGATTACGATTTCTCATTAAAATTAACCTTTTTAAACGATTTTCTGGAATTAAATAATTTCGCAACAAAAAATTAAATGATTAAAATCGATATTTTCGCTTTTAAAATCGGTTATAAAATTGAATTTGCTTTAATTTGATACCAAACACGATATATTTATATTGAAAGTTAAAAAAGTTAGGTTATGTATCAAAAAAAAATCCGCCATTTTGATTTTTTTGTTAATTCTTCGTGAATATGGCGAGTTTGGTATCAAATTAAAGGGTTTTTAACACAAATTACGATTTCTCATTGAAATTAGACTTTTTAAGCGATTTTGTAGAATTAAATAATTTCGCAAAAAAAATTAATTAATCAAAATCGATATTTTCGCTTTTAAAATCGGTTATGAAATTGAATTTGCTATAATTTGATACCAAACACGCTATATTTATCTTGAAACTTAAAAAAGTTAGGTTATAAATCAATAGAAAATCCGCCATTTTGTTTTTCACTTTTATTTTTTATATAATCATAGATATGGCGAGTTTGGTATCAAATTAAAGGGTTTTTAATACAGATTACGATTTTCCATCAAAATAAAATTTTTAAGTGATTTTGCAGAATTAATTAATTTCGCAAGAAAGAATTAATTAATTAAAATCGATATTTTGGTGACTAAAATCGTTTATAAAATTGAATTTGCTTTAATTTGATACCAAACACGATATATTTATATTGAAAGCTAAAAATGTTAGGTTAAGAATCACCAAAGTGGCCGCCATTTTGTTTTTTTTTTATATCCTCGTGAATATGGCGAGTTTGGTATCAAATTAAAGGGTTTTTCATGTAGATTACGAATTTCTTACTAAAAATTAGAAAAAGGAAGCTACCTATCTTGATTATATTTGAAAGATACACAAATTAATTATTTAAGACATCTTGAAACGTTTCCAATTTCTTGTAGAATCACCGATCAAAAAATTCTTTTTTTAAAAATTTTTTTGAAATTAGCATCATCAGGCGAATTCGAAACCGAAATCGGTAATTTGAAATTAATCGTAAATGGGTCGTGTTTGGTATCATTTTAAAGGATTTTTATCGTAGATTACGAATTTTAACATTAATAATTAATTGAATTTGAAGCACCCTACTTATGACGCTTACTGTACAGAAATATACAGTGTCCTCCAAAAAGTCGGCAACATTGTTTTTTTTGATGTCATTGCAACTATGTTTTTAAAATTTTGTGTATATGGGATGTTCATTTCGATTTTTTGATCTAAGATATTTTCAAGATGGTCGATCGACCGGAAGTGGACCATAAAATCGTTAAAAATTTTAATTTTTTTTTACTTACTTTAGTCATATATTCCAAATAAGCTTTAACGGCTTTCCCATGTTCGGTTTTATTCAAATAATACTCCCTCGTTGGTAAAACCAACCCACTCTGATCAATTTGCAAGATATGTCTACTCGAATTTCGATCATCCTCGCCGACAGCGTACGAAAATAACGCTCCAACATTATATTTGTTTTGGATGGGTTGAATAATTTTTTGCAAATCCCACCTTTCCAAATCCAACGTAAAATTAGCGGTGGTCACATTCCACCCGCCCAATTTCCTCAATAAATCCAACATCGGTTTCGCCCCCAACGCTTCAATCGTTTCGTTCGAATCCAAACACGATTGATAATACATTTTCGCTTTTTGCTCCGCTTTTGATTTGAGCGTTTCGATGGGTTTATCGAGAACGTGTTTGATTACCAGTTGATTTTGTTGTTCTAATTTCGAAAATGTACTCCACGAACTTTTCCCTTCGGGCGTCGGGTTATTTTTAATCCAACCGTTGCAGGAGTAAGCGTAAAAATCATCGCAAGGATCTACATTGGAGTCCATCGATCCCAATATGGTACTCGCTATGTGAATACAGGTCTCGTTTAAACATGGAAGATTTTTTGTTGCGTTGTTTTGGGAGTTTTTAATCTAAAAGAGAATTTTTAAATTCAATATTTGTTTAAATTTATTCAATTTTTGTTTACTCTTTGTTCATGAATTGTGTTATCGGCGCCGTTTAAAAGGATCGCTAAAACGATAACGACGAAAAGTAACGTTCCGACCATGACCAAAAGACCTTTTTCTAACATTGAACGTCTCCGCCACATGCTCGAACCGGTGTGATAACGGATGTGAGTCGCGCTCGTGCTTATTCCTATTCAAAAACATAAATAAATAAGGAAATTTTAATTAATTAATTAATTATTTACCTTCGGTAAGTTGAACACTTCCGATGCTATCTTCATCGGCGAAATCTGCATGTTTATATTTCGTCATCTAATCAAAAAGAATGTTATTATTATTACATAATTATTATTATTATCATCGAATTCGAAATGATCTCAAATTGTCGTTATTTATAGCGCAAAAACCGTCATTATACACTTGACGATCACATTTACTCTCTCTCTTTCTTTCCGAGTATGTAGCAAAGGGCACGACATCCTCCCATTACACCAAATAATTCATCAATAAACCCAATTTTTGTTTAAATCGATTTTAACTCACCTCCACTTTTATTAAAAAACTTAATTTATCGTATTTTTGTATCCGATGAAAATTTTATGTTAGCGATGATCCAAATCGTTTGAAGCGATTTGGAGTACTGTCCCGAGAATTGGCGAGAGCGAAACGATAACCGAGACCTATTTTGTAAATAAAACCGCCTCGGAACATGCGCGTTTTGCGTGCATACATTTTCAGGTAAAAAAAATAAAACGTTTTGTGCGTCGCTTGTGTTAAATGTAAACGTCGGGAGTGAAAATTTACCAAAAATTTAATTTAACGATTTTTTTGCATGCTTTATTTTTAATTATAACCTATTTAGTTGGATCGAGCGTTAAAAACGCGTTAATTTAACACCAAACACGACTACTTTATCTCAACGCGTTCTCGAGATAATTTAATTTTTTTTAATGACAGATAAATCAAAATGGCGACCTGTCAAAATCAATTTTTAATCGAAAATTATCCGTGTTGGGTGTCGATTCGAACAAATTCGAGCTTCTCGATTCAAATAAATCATTAAAATTTGTTTTCAAAGAATTTTCAAAATTCAAAATGGCCGATTTTGATTATTTTTTTTTTAATTCCATCTTAAATTTTTTTTATTGACATAAATATCCTTTTTCCTTATTACTTTAAAGTAAAATTTGGTTTTTTATTTAAAAAGGAAAAAAAATGAGTAATTGAATTTTTTTCTGATATATTTTTATTAATTATAACCTACTTTGTTGGATCGAGCGTTTAAAACGCGTTAATTTAACACCAAACACGACTACTTTATCTCAACGCGTTCCCGAGATAATTTAATTTTTTTAATGACAGATAATTCAAAATGGCGGCCTGTCAAAATCAATTTTTAATCGAAAATTATCCGTGTTGGGTGTCGATTCGAACAAATTCGAGCTTCTCGATTCAAATAAACCATTAAAATTTGTTTTCAAAGAATTTTCAAAATTCAAAATGGCCGATTTTGATTATTTTTTTTTAATTCCATCTTAAATTTTTTTATTAACATAAATATCTCATTTCCTTATTATTTTAGAGTAATATTTTATTTTTTATATAAAAAAATGATTGAGTTTTTTCTAATATATTTTCATTAATTATAACCTATTTAGTTGGATCGAGCGTTGAAAACGCGTTAATTTAACACCAAACACGACTACTTTATCTCAACGCGTTTCCAAGATAATTTAATTTTTTTAATGACAGTTAAATCAAAATGGCGACCTGTCAAAATCAATTTTTAATCGAAAATTAGCCGTGTTGGGTGTCGATTCGAACAAATTCGACCTTCTCGATTCAAATAAACCATTAAAATTTGTTTTCAAAGAATTTTCAAAATTAAAAATGGCCGATTTTGATTATTTTGTTTTAATTCCATCTTAAATTTTTTTTTATTACCATAAATATCTTTTTTTCTTATTATTTTAGAGTAAAATTTTATTTTCTATATAAAAAAAAGAAAAAAAATGAGTAATTGAATTTTTTTCTGATATATTTTTATTAATTATAACCTATTTAGTTTGATCGAGCGTTAAAAACGCGTTAATTTAACACCAAACACGACCACTTTATCTTAATCCGTCACCGAGATAATTTATTTTTTTTAATGACAGGTAAATCAAAATGGCGACCTGTCAAAATTAAAACGTCAACGCCATTTTTTATCGAAAAATAGTCATGTTGGGTATCGATTCGAACAAATTCGAGCTTCTCGATTCAAATAAATCATTAAATTTGCATTTAGAGAATTTTCAAAATACAAAATGGCCGATTTTGATTAATTTTTTTTTAAATTTAATCTCAAAAATTTTTCGTTTAACACTAAATATTCTTCCTATTTATAATTTTAAAGTTAATATTTTATTTTCGTTATAAAAAAGTAATCAGCAATTTTTTTTAAAACATTTTTTATTAATTATAACCTTGTTAACCGAATAAAGCGTTAAAAATGCGTTAATTTAACACCAAACTCGACCGCTTTATCTTAATCCGTCCCGGAGATAATTTAATTTCTTTAGTGACAGATAAATCAAAATGGCGACCTGTCAAAATTAACACGTCAACGCCATTTTGTATCGAAAAATAGTCATGTTGGGTATCGATTCGAACAAATTCGGGCTTCTCGGTTCAAATAAATCATTAAAATTTGCATTGAGAGAATTTTCAAAATTCAAAATGACCGATTTTGATTAATTTTTTTTTAATTCTATCTCAAAATTTTTTCATTTAACACCAAATATTCTTCCCATTTATAATTTTAGAGTTAAATTATATATTTTCGTTATAATAAAGTAATCAGTAATTTTTTTTTTACATTTTTTATTAATTATAACCTTGTTAATCGAATAAAGCGTTAAAAATACGTTAATTTAACACCAAACACGACCACTTTATCTTAATCCGTTACCGAGATAATTTAATTTCTTTAATGACAGATAAATCAAAATGGCGATCTGTCAAAATTAAAACGTCAACGCCATTTTTTATCGAAATATAGTCATGTTGGGTATCGATTCGAACAAATTCGGGCTTCTCGATTCAAATAAATCATTAAAATTTGCATTTAGAGAATTTTCAAAATTCAAAACGGTCGATTTTGATTATTTTTTTTTAATTCAATCTTTGTTTTCGAGATAATTTAATTTTGATTAAAGACAAATTAGATAAAATCGATTGTGTGGTGATAAAAAATAAAGATGGCCACCTGTCAAAATCAACACCTTTATTTTCAATCAAAAAGTGGTCGTGTTGGGTATCGATTCGAGCAAACCCGCCCTCCCCTAGTCAAATTTATCAACAATCACTTAAATATTATCCAAAAAATAAAATTTTATCTCATCCCGGTACATTGAAAATAAACATTCCATCTTTAAGTGTTTATAAATCCCCCCTCCACGATCTAATTCGCTCTCCCGATATTTAAATATAACCTTGGAAGCGAAAACGTATATCGAAACAGATTTTTCAACTCAAACACTACGTAATTTGTTTAAGCCGATTCAAAACAATTTTTTAGGTGCAAAAAATTTTTTTATTAATTCATTAATGTGTATGTACTAACCTTGACGCTCATAATGTGCTTAAAAACCACTCCTTAATATTTTTTGTCCACTTTTAAAACTTTTAAAACGTCGATTAATTATTAATTAATCCGATTGATTAACTTTAAAAATTTAAAACCCCTCAAAAACCAACACGGCGATTTTCTCACACCGAACGGGTCGACGCCCAACGTCGCGACGCCTTAATCTATTGATTTTCTCTTTCTCCCCGAACGAATCGCAACTAACTTCGTTGTTGTTATTATTTATTTTTTCCAAATGATTTTAGTTAAACATTTTTGATTTCATTTTTTTTAAACATATTCGTTATTATTGCAATTTTTATCGCCATCTCGTTCTAAATCGTGGGGGTTAACTTGTTCCAACCCGATTTCCGAACGGATTTCCGAGTGGGGATTTTGAACTTCGGGAACGTTCGTTTTTGGTGCGCTCGAATCGGAAACGAGCGTGCTGTAATGTGGTGGGGGATCGAACGGGTCACAACTGGTCTCTTTTGCACCGACCGAGTTATAGGGTGGGGGTAAATTCGAACAAGCATTCAAACGAGTCCTCGCTAAAAAATTAAAATTAATCAAATTAAATTGGAATGAATTGGTTCTTGCCGTTTCTACACGCGATGTATCGATCGATGGCGATGTGACACGCATCGGTTGATCCTAAAAGGTTTCTCAAATTAATTTGTTCGTCTAAGTTTGATAATCTGGGTGGGGGGTTGTTTAAATATAGTTGTAAATTGGCGATTTCGTGAACATCTTGGTTATTGGGAGTATTATTTTGGTTTAAAAATCGATTTTGGGTTAATCTCCGGCGGGATTTGCACAGTTTTAGCCCCCCCGAGCACACGAAAAGCACCGCGGCTATCGTTAACCAGACGTAACACATCCGAAACGTCGTTAAATACGGTTTTGGGCAACAACCGCCCTCGCAACACGCCTCGTTTCGAAAACACGAGTAAACGTCGTCGGTTTCGATCCCGATGAAGGGGCAATTATGGGTTTCGACCTAAAATTAATTAAAATTACGTTAATTTTTTCGTTAACATTAAAATTTGGCTTACTATGTAAGTTGATTCCATTTTGGGTTAATATTTATTAATAGTAATCGAAAAATTTTTGATTTTTTGACGTTTATTAAAAAAGAAAATAAGATTGTCATGGGTTGCTTGGAAATAACCATTCTAAATTGTCCAAATTTTTTGCAAATTGAAAATTTTCAAAATTCAATATGCCCGATTTTCGATTATAACCTATTTAATTGGATCGAGCGTTAAAAACGCGTTAATTTAACACCAAACACGACTACTTTATCTTAACGCGTTCTCGAGATAATTTAATTTCTTTAATGACAGATAAATCAAAATGGCGACCTGTCAAAATTAATTTTTAATCGAATATTAGTCATGTTGGGTATCAATTCGGACAAATTCGAGCTTCTCGATTCAAATAAATCATTAAAATTTGAATTTGAAGAATTTTTAAAATTCAAAATGGCCGATTTTAATTATTTTTTTTACAATTCCATCTTAAAAATTTTCTTTTTAGCATAAATACCATTTTTCCTTATTATTTTAGAGTAAAATTTTATTTTTGTTATAAAAAAAGAAAAAATGAATAATTTTTAGTATGCTTTTTTATTTATTATAAACCATTTAGTTGCATCGAGCGTTAAAAACGCGTTAATTTAACACCAAACACGACTACTTTATCTTAACGCGTTCTCGAGATAATTTAATTTCTTTAATGACAGATAAATCAAAATGGCGACCTGTCAAAATTAATATTTAATCGAAAATTAATCATGTTGGGTATCAAATCGGACAAATTCGAGCTTCTCGATTCAAATAAATCATTAAAATTTGAATTTGAAAAATTTTTAAAATTCAAAATGGCCGATTTTAATTATTTTTTTTACAATTCCATCTTAAAAATTTTCTTTTTAGCATAAATACCATTTTTCCTTATTATTTTAGAGTAAAATTTTATTTTTGTTATAAAAAAAGAAAAAATGAATAATTTTTAGTATGCTTTTTTATTTATTATAAACCATTTAGTTGCATCGAGCGTTAAAAACGCGTTAATTTAACACCAAACACGACTACTTTATCTTAACGCGTTCTCGAGATAATTTAATTTCTTTAATGACAGATAAATCAAAATGGCGACCTGTCAAAATTAATTTTTAATCGAAAATTAGTCATGTTGGGTATCAATTCGAACAAATTCGAGCTTCTCGATTCAAATAAATCGTTAAAATTTGCATTTGAAGAATGTTTAAAATCCAAAATGGCCGATTTTGAAAAATTAAAAAAAAAAGATTAATTTTTGGTATGTTTTTTATTAATTATAAACCATTTGGTCGCATCGAGTGTTAAAAACGCATTAATTTAACACCAAACACGACTACTTAATCTCAACGCGTTCTCGAGATAATTTAACTTTTTTAATGACAGATAAATCAAAATGGCGACCTGTCAAAATTAATTTTTAATCGAAAATTAGCCGTGTTGGGTATCAATTCGAACAAATTCGAGCTTCTTAATTCAAATAAATCATTAAATTTGCAACAAAATTTTTTTGCTTATTATTTTAAAAGTAGGATTGTTATGGGTTGCTTAGAAATTATTTTTATGCCGTTCTAAGTTGTCCAAAATTTCTGCAATCTGATTAGGAAGTCATTGCAAAATTATTCAATGTGATCAGAAACATCTTGGGACTTATTACAACGTTGTCTAAATCACTAAAAATTGATTCATTGCTATTCTAATTAGTTCAAAGTTTCTGCAAACTGTTTTGGAGTTGATTATAGCTTTCCAAAATTATTCACAATGATTCAAACCTACTTGGTAATCATTAGAAATTTGTCTAAACGATTAGAAGTAACTTTTCTACAATTGTCCAAAATTTCTGCAAAACTGTTGAGAGCTGATTAAAACATTGAAATAATTATTCAAGATGGTTATCATCTCCTTGGTGATCATTAAAAGTGTGTCTAAATGCTTAAAACTAAGTTTATTGCTTTCTGATGTGGCTAAAAATTTCTGCAAAGCGGTTAACAAGTGATTGCAACTTTGCAAAATTGTTAAAAGTAATTTTAAGCTTATCTAAAGGGTTGAAATTGAGATCTAGGTTGCCCAAAATGTATGCGAGCTGGTTGGGAGTTGATTTAAGTTTTGCAAAATTGTTTAAAATTATTCTAATCTCCTGGGTGATCATTAAAAGTGTGTCTAAATGCTTGAAACTAAGTTTGTTGCTTTTTTAAGCGATTAAATAATGAATTCAATTTTGCAAAATTGTTCAAAATGATTCAAAGCTTCGTGGTAAGCATTGGAAGTTTGTCTAAATGATTGGAAATAACTTTTTTGCTCTAACAAGTTGTTTTAAATTATTGCAAAATGATTAGAAGCTAATTACAACTTTGCAAAATTGTTCAAAATGATTCAAAACTTCGTGGTAATCATTGGAAGTTTGTCTAAATGATTGGAAATAACTTTTTTGCTCTAACAAGTTGTTTTAAATTATTGCAAATTGATTAGAAGCTTTGCAAAATTGTTCAAAATCATTCAAAACTTCGTGGTAATCATTGGAAGTTTGTCTAAATGATTGGAAATAACTTTTTTGCTCTTCCAAGTTGTTTTAAATTATTGCAAAATGTTTAGAAGCTCATTACAACATTGCAAAATTGTTTAAAATGATTCAAAGCTTCGTGGTAAGCATTGGAAGTTTGTCTAAATGATTGGAAATAACTTTTTTGCTCTTCCAAGTTGTTTTAAATTATTGCAAAATGTTTAGAAGCTAATTACAACATTGCAAAATTGTTTAAAATGATTCAAAGCTTCGTGGTAAGCATTGGAAGTTTGTCTAAATGATTGGAAATAACTTTTTTGCTCTAACAAGTTGTTTTAAATTATTGCAAAATGATTAGAAGCTTTGCAAAATTGTTCAAAATGATACAAAACTTCATGGTAATCATTAAAAATTTGTCTAAACGATTGGAAATAACTTTTTTTACGATATTTTTTATTGTGATAAATCGCCAGATTAAAAACTTTTAACTTATCTTAAACGTTATATTGAAGAACTTAATTATAGATTACAATGACATTAATAAAAATAACCAAAAATAATTTTTAATCATTTTTAATCGATTTCCTCTCGATCTCACCATATCATTATCGTTATAACCCGTTCTATTACGACACTCGTGGCTCCTATACGGCCCTAACAGCTTACACATTTCCTCTAATATCTTTTGTCTCCGCTCAAAAAGCCCCTCCTCCGACTCCGCAATAACAATCATAGGAATCTCCGTTAGATTAACCGAGTTAATATGATTCAAATTCGAAATAAAAACGTCCCGATTCGATTCTTCGCAATCATCGATTTCCTCATCGATATCTTTGGTGTATTTCGAGCAACTCTCCACATTAATCAATCGATCTTCTATAGCTTCATCCTCCTTTAACGTACACACAATGTAACGGATCGCATCGATGTTATAACTAGTTTCTGGCGCTTTCGGTAGTAAAGTATTAATTTGGTGCATGGCGCATAGATGGTGCATGTTCGATATCGTCTCGCCTTGCCCTAATTTGCAATAAATGTATTTCGTTTCTTCGTTGTAATCGCAACCGGCGAAGGGGTGCATTTCGATGTGGATGTAATACACCAATTGCGAACTGATTAAATCGTTTAATTCGTGCCGGAAAAAATCTAAACACGTTGGGTCCAATGCGGAATAATAAATCTTTAAAATCACCTAAAAGAAAATTAATCATTTGATTTATTACTGTAAAAATTATTAATAAGCACTCGTTCGTGGAGATATTCGCTCGTTTGTAACAATTCAACGACACATATTATAATTAAAACGATTTTTGTGATCATATTATTAAATTAAACGTCAATTTTGACGTTTCAAAATTATTTTTAGGTTACATTTTTAGTTTCGACTTTTCACTCATAGATGGCGCTTAATTAATTATTTAATTATTTTTTTAATTTAATTTTTTTTTAAAGAAATCAAATCGTTGTTATTTAATATTTCTATAAAAAAAATTTTCTTTTTTGTCGTTGGTCCGATTTATAATTTTAATGTTAAAATTTATTTTAAAGTTTAACCTATTTAGTTGAATCGAGCGTTAAAAATGCGTTAATTTAACACCAAACACGACTACTTTATCTCAACGCATTCACGAGATAATTTAATTTTTGTAATGACAGATAAATCAAAATGGCGACCTGTCAAAATCAATTTTCAATCGAAAAGTAGCCGTGTTGGGTGTCGATTCGAACAAATACGAGCTTCTCTATTCAAATATATCATTAAAATTTGTTTTCAAAGAATTTTCAAAATTCAAAATGGCCGATTTTGAATTTTTTTTTTTAATTCCAACCTAAATTTTTTTTATTACCATAAATATTCTTTTTCCTTATTATTTTAGAGTAAAATTTTATTTTTTATATAAGAAAAAGAAAAAAAAATGAGTAATTAATTTTTTTCTGATATATTTTTATTAATTATAACCTATTTAGTTGAATCGAGCGTTAAAAACGCGTTAATTTAACACCAAACACGACTACTTTATCTCAACGCGTTCTCGAGATAATTTAATTTTTTTAATGACAGATAAATCAAAATGGCGACCTGTCAAAATCAATTTTTAATCGAAAATTGTCCGTGTTGGGTGTCGATTCGAACAAACCCGAGCTTCTCGAATCAAATAAATCATTAAAATTTGGATTTGAAGAATTTTTAAACTCAAAATGGCCGATTTTAAAAAATTTTAAAAATGAATAATTTTTGATATGTTTTTTATTAATTATAAACCATTTAGTCGCATTAAGCGTTAAAAACGCGTTAATTTAACACTAAACACGACTACTTTATCTCAACGCGTTCTCGAGATAATTTAATTTTTGTAATGACAGATAAATCAAAATGGCGATCTGTCAAAATTAATTTTTAATCGAAAATTATCCGTGTTGGGTGTCGATTCGAACAAATTCGAGCTGCTCGATTCAAATAAATCAGTAAAATTTGAATTCAAAATTTTTTTTACCATAAATATCGTTTTTCCTTATTATTTTAAAAATAAGATTGTCATGGGTTGCTGAGAAATAACTTTTCTGCCATTCTAAGTTGTCCAAAATTTCTGCCAACTGGTTAGGAAGCCATTGCAATTTTGCAAAACTGTTCAATATGATCAGAAACTTCTTGGGACGTTGTAAAAGGTTGTCTAAATCACTACAAATCGATTTATTGCTATTCTAAGTAGTTCAAGATTTCTGCAAATTATTTGGGAGTCGATTACAACTTTCCAAATTTGTTGGAAATGATACAAATCCTCTTGGTAGTCATTAGAAATTTGTCTAAATCATTAGAAATAACTTTTCTGCATTTCTAAGTTGTCCAAAATTTCTGCAAACTGGTTAGGAAGTCATTCCAATTTTGCAAAATTGTTCAAAGTAATCAGAAACTTCTTGGGACTTATTGGAAGGTTGTCTAAATCGCTAAAAATCGATTAATTGCTATTCTAAGTAGTTCAAAATTTCTGCAAATCATTTTGCAGTTGATTACAACTTTCCAAAGTTGTTCGAAGTTATTCAAACCTTCTTGGTAATCATTAGAAACTTGTCTAAATGAATAGAAACACACTTTTTGCCTTTCCAGATTGCTCAAAATTTCTGCAAAACAATTAAGAGCTTATTTGGAGTATTGGAAACTTATTCAAAATGGTTATCATCTGATTATTGATCATTAAAAGTGTGTCTAAATACTTAAAACTATGTTTATTGCCTTTCTAGGCTGTTAAAAATTTCTGCAAAACGGTAATGTGATTGCAAAAATTGTCAAAAATGATTGTAAGGTTCATGGAATTATTGAAAACATGTCTAAATGATTGAAAGTGATTTCTAGGTTGTCCAAAATGTGTGCAAGTTATTTTAATCATCTGGGGGGTTATTAGAAGTTTGTCTAAATGCTTAAAACAAGGTTTATTGCCTTTCTAAGCTGTTAAAAATTTCTGCAAAGCGATTAAGAAGTGATTGCAACTTTGCAAAATTGTTATATATGATATTAAGGTTCGTGGCAATCATTGGAAGCTTGTCTAAATGGTTGTAAGTTACTTTTCTGCTCTACTAAGTTCTCCAAAGTTGTTGCAAAATGAATGGGTGTTAATTATAACTTTGCAAAATTGTTCAAAATGAGTCAAAGCTTCATGGCAATCATTGAAAGTTTGTCTAAATGATTTTTTGTTCTACCAAATTGTTCAAAATTATTAGAAACTAATTCTATATTTGCAAAATTGTTCAAAGTGGGTAAGAACTTTTTGGAGAATAAAAAATTTTTAAAATCACCTAAAGAAAAATGATTTTTATAATCATATTAATAATTAAACGTCAAAATTAATTTTGAAACGTCAAAAATAATAAATTTTGAGGTTAAATTTTTAGTTTCGACTTTTCATTCACAGATGGCGCTTAATTAAATTTATTTAATTTGATTTTTTAAAGAAATCAAATCGTTTGTGATAAAATATATTTAAAAAAAAATTTTTCGAGAAAGCTATCGTTTTCTTTTTGTCGTCGGTCGTCGTGACAACCGAGTCAAACGAGTTTTTTTTATCAACTTCAAACTGTAATATCTTTCGACAAAGGCTTAATGCTTTAATTTGTAACAAAAAAAAAACTTTCAACGAGAAGAAATCGAGCACCAACAAGAAGATGGCAAAACACGATCAATTCTCTCATCGTTCATTAATCACCCTGTTCCTAATCGTTTTGATCGCACAAAGTGATGTCGAAGCTAAAAAGGTTTCGATTTGGCCCACCCCAAAAAAAATTAAATTAAATTTTTAATCTTTTTCGTTTTTCCAGCTGAAAGTGGACATCTTCTATTCGCCGATGGATCAAAAATCGGGGGAATTTATCAAAGAATCTGTCTCCGAGATGTCAAAGAATATCTTCGCCGAATTTGTCAGTTTGAATCTTTACCCCATCGCTGCTTGCACGGTAATTATTATTTTATTAAACGTTTTATTTTTATTAATTAATTTGAAATAACTAATAAATTTAGTTTGATGATTCGAAATTGACTTGCGACGGTGGCGATTCGGAGGCGAACGCGACTTTACACCAAGCTTGCGCTTTTGACGCGTTGTCGCCGGAGAAAGATGGGGAGCGCGATGCCACCCAAGGGATCAAATACGTCGCTTGCACCATGAACCCCCCGAAAGTCGACTTGGAACCGTGCGGAGATCAAATTAAAGATGTCAAAGATAAAGTTGAAAAATGCGTCTCCGAACAAGGTAAAAAAAATTAACTTTTAAATTACGTTAAATGTATATTATAGGTTATGTTGTAATATGTCACTCCATCTATCGGTAATTACTCGAATTAAATCTTATTTTTGACATTTCAAAACGTCAATTTTTGCTGATTAAAATGAGTTGATAGTGAGAAAGTTTGATTTAAGCATATTTTAAATCTACAAGAATTGATGAAAGCTATTAGAAAAAACGGGCGTCATCTTATATTATTTTCAACAAATTATTTCTCTTTTTTACTGTTGAATAGTAAAAACAGGCCCGCTTTGAATGATTTTAATTGTGCAGGTTTATTAAAATATTTTGAAATTTTAATGTTATTCTTCTTAATCACTGTTGTTTATATTGGCTATCAGTGTATAATTTTCTATAAGGAGGTTGTGGTCCTCACGTAGTGTCTTGTCTTTTGCCATCACTAGTAGTATCGAATCATCTGGAAACAGTATTTAGTCTTCTGCCATCACTGTCTAATTTCTTATAAACAGATACTGGTTTTCGTTGGTGTAGTATCTTGTTTTTTATCATCACGAGTAGTATCTAATCATCTGCAAACAGTATTTAGTCTTCTGTCATAATTGTCTAATCTTCTATAAGCAGGTTCTGATCTTCACTGGTAATATCTTGTCTTTTGGTAGCAATGTTATTCTTCTGAAAGTAATATTTAGTCTACAAGACGCAGTATTTATCTTCTGGAAGCAATGTTTGGTCTTCTGGAAGCAGTATCTACTCTTTTGGTCGCAATGTTAGTCTTCTGGAAACAGTATTTAGCCTTTTAGAGCAGCATCTAATCTTTTAGTAGCAGTATTAGTCTTCTGAAAGCAATATTTAGTCTAGTAAACGTAGTATTTATCTTCTGGAAGCAATGCTTGGTCTTCTGGAAGCAGTGTTTAGTTAACTATGTCTAATTTTCTATAAAGAGGAAGTTGATTTTGGTCATTACTAATAGTATCTTGTTTTTTACCATCACTATTTGCTTTCTACTAGCAGTATTTGGTCTTCTGGCTGCAGTGTTTGGTCTTCTGGAAGCAGTATTAAGTCTTCTGAAAGCAATATCTACTCTTTTGGTCGCAATGTTAGTCTTCTGGAAACAGTATTTAGCCTTTTAGAGCAGCATCTAATCTTTTGGTAATAGTATTAATCTTCTGAAAGCAATATTTAGTCCAGTAGACGCAGTATTTATCTTCTGGAAGCATTGCTTGCTCTTGTGGAAGCAGTGTTTAGTTAACAATGTCTGATTTTCTATAAAGAGGAAGTTCATTTTGGTCATTACTAGTAGTATCTAATTTTTTACCATCACTATCTGCTTTCTACTAGCTGTATCTGGTCTTTTAGCTGCAGTATTTGGTCTTCTGGAAGCAGTATCTACTCTTTTGGTCGCAATATTAGTCTTCTGGAAACAGTATTTAGCTTTTTAGAGCAGCATTTAATCTTTTGATAGCAGTATTAGTCTTCTGAAAGCAATATTTAGTCTACTAGACGCAGTATTTATCTTCTGGAAGTAATGCTTGGTCTTCTGGAAGCAGTGTTTAGTTAACAATGACTGATTTTCTATAAAGAGAAAGTTGATTTTGGTCATTATTAGTAGTAACTTGTTTTTTACCATCACTATTTGCTTTCTACTAGCAGTATCTGGTCTTCTAGCTGCAGTATTTGGTCTTCTGGAAGCAGTATTTAGTTTTCTGAAAGCAATATCTACTCTTTTGGTCGCAATGATAGTCTTCTGGAAACAGTATTTAGCCTTTTAGAGCAGCATCTAATCTTTTGATAGCAGTATTAGTCTTCTGAAAGCAATATTTAGTCTACTAGACGCAGTATTTATCTTCTGGAAGTAATGCTTGGTCTTCTGGAAGCAGTGTTTAGTTAACAATGACTGATTTTCTATAAAGAGAAAGTTGATTTTGGTCATTATTAGTAGTAACTTGTTTTTTACCATCACTATTTGCTTTCTACTAGCAGTATCTGGTCTTCTAGCTGCAGTATTTGGTCTTCTGGAAGCAGTATTTAGTTTTCTGAAAGCAATATCTACTCTTTTGGTCGCAATGATAGTCTTCTGGAAACAGTATTTAGCATTTTAGAGCAGCATCTAATCTTTTGATAGCAGTATTAGTCTTCTGAAAGCAATATTTAGTCCAGTACACGCAGTATTTACCTTCTGGAAGCATTGCTTGCTCTTGTGGAAGCAGTATTTAGTTAACAATGTCTGATTTTCTGTAAAGAGGAAGTTCATTTTGGACATTATTAATAGTATCTTGTTTTTTACCATCACTCTCTGCTTTCTACTAGCAGTATCTGGTCTTTTGGCTGCAGTATTTGGTCTTCAGAAAGCAATATTTAGTCTTCTGGAAGCAGTATCCACTCTTTTGGTCACAATGTTAGTCTTCTGGAAACAGTATTTAGCCTTTTAGAGCAGCACCTAATCTTTTGGTAGTAGTATTACTCTTCTGCAAGCAATATTTAGCCTAGTAGACGCAGTATTTATCTTCTGGAAGCAATGCTTGGTCTTCTAGAAGCAGTATTTAGTTAACGTCTTATTTTCTATAAAGAGGAAGTCCATTTTGGTCATAATTAATAGTATCTTGTTTTTTACCATCACTATCTGCTTTCTACTAGCAGTATCTGGTCTTTTGGCTGCAGTATTTGGTCTTCTGGAAGCAATATTTAGTCTTCTGGAAGCAGTATCTACTCTTTTGGTCGCAATGTTAGTCTTCTGGAAACAGTATTTGACCTTTTAGAGCAGCATCTAATCTTTTAGTAGCAGTATTAGTCTTCTGAAAGCAATATTTAGTCTAGTAGACGTAGTACTTATCTTCTGGAAGCAGTATTTAGTTAACAATGTCTGATTTTCTATAAGGAGGAAGTTCATTTTGGTCATTATTAGTAGTATCTTGTTTTTTACCATCACTATCTGCTTTCTATTCTTGTCTTCTGGCTGTAGTATTTGGTCTTCTGGAAGCAGTATTTAGCCTTCTAGAGCAGCATCTAATCTTTTGGTAGCAGAATTAATCTTCTGAATGCAATATTTGGTCTTCTGCAAGCAGTATTTGGTCTTTTGGTAACAACATTAGTCTGCTAGAAGCAATATTTAGTCTTCTGGAAGCAGTATTTGGTCTTTTGGTAGCAGTATTAGATTTCTGGAAGCAATATTTAATCTTCTGCAAACAATATTTTAGCTTCTAGATGCAATATTTAGTCTTCTGGATGCAGTATTTAGTCTTTCAGAACAGTATTTAGTCTTTTAGTAGCAGTATTAGTCTGCTGGAAGTAATATTTAGTCTTCTGGAACAGTGTTAGATTACTAGAAGTAATATATAATCTTCTGAAAGCAGTATTTAGTCTTCTAGTTGCAATATTTAGTCTTTCAGAGCCGTATCTAGTCTCTTGGAACAATGTCAGATTGTTGGAAACAATATTTAATCTTCTGGAAGCAGCATTTAGTCTTCTGAAAGTAATACTTTGGTTTCTAGAAGCAATATTTAGTTTTTTGGAGCAGTATCCAGTCTCTTGATAGCAATGTTTGTATCCTAAGAACAATATCTGGTTTTCTGGACGCCGTATTTAGTCTTTTGTAGCAATGTTAGTCTGCTGGAAGTAATATTTAGTCTTCTGGCCGCTGTATCTAGTCTCCTGGAACAGTGTCAGTCTGCTGGAAGCAATATTTAATCTTCTGCAAGCAATACTTTAGCTTCTAGATGCAATATTTAGTCTTCTGGATGCAGTATTTAATCTTTCAGAGTAGTATTTAGTCTTTTGGTAGCAGTATTAGTCTGTTGGATGCAATATTTAGTCTTCTGGGCGCCGTATCTAATCTCCTGCAACGGTGTTAGATTATTAGAAGCAATATTTAATCTTCTAAAAGCAGTATTTAGTCTTCTGCAAGCAATACTTTAGTTTCTAGATGCAATATTTAGTCTTCTAGAAGCAGTATTTAGTCTTTCAGAGCAGTATCTAGTCTTTTGGTAGCAGTATTAGTCTGCTGGAAACAATATTTAGTCTTCTGGACTCCGTATCTAATCTCCTGGAACAGCGTTAGATTACTAGAAGCCATATTTATTCTTCTGAAAGCAGTATTTAATCTTCTGCAAGCAATACTTTAGCTTCTAGATGCAATATTTGGTCTTCTAGGTGCAATATTTAGTCTTTCAGAGCCGTATTTAGTCTCCTGGAACAATGTCAGACTGTTGGAAAAAATATTTAATCTTCTGGAAGCAGCATTTAGTTTTCTGAAAGCTATACTTTGGCTTCTAGAAACAATATTTAGTCTTCCGGAGTAGTATCCAGCCTTTTGGTAACAATGTTCGTCTCTTAGAAGCAATATCTAGTCTTTTGAATGCCGTATTTAGTTTTTTGGTAGCAGTGTTATTCTGCTGGAAGCAATATTTAGTCTTCTGGAGCAATATCTAATCTTCTGGATGCAGTCACCAGCTTTTTGGTAGCAATATTTCTCTTCTGAAAAGAATATTTAGTGTTCTGGAACCAGTATTTAATAGTCTGGAGCTATATCTAGTCTTCTGGAAACACTATCTAGTTGTTTGGTAGCAATATTTGTCTTCTGAACGCAATATTTACTCTTCTAGAAGTAGTATTTAGTAGTCTAGAGCAGTATCTAGTCTTTTGGTATGAGCGTTAGGCTACTAGAAGCAATATTTAGTCTTCTGAGGCTGTAATCAGTCTTTTAATAGCCATGTTTGTCTTCTAAAAGTAATATTTAGTCTCTTACAATCAGTATTCAGTCTTTTGGTAGCAATGTTTGTCTTCTGACAACAATATTTAGTCTTCTGGAGCAATATCTAATCTTCTGGAAGCAGTATCTACTCTTTTGGTCGCAATGTTAGTCTTCTGGAAACAGTACCTTTTAGAGCAGCATCTAATCTTTTAGTAGCAGTATTAGTCTTCTGAAAGCAATATTTAGTCTAGTAGACGTAGTATTTATCTTCTGGAAGCAGTATTTAGTTAACAATGTCTGATTTTCTATAAGGAGGAAGTTCATTTTGGTCATTATTAGTAGTATCTTGTTTTTTACCGTCACTATCTGCTTTCTACTAGCAGTATTTAGTCTTCTTGAAGTAGTATCTACTCTTTTAGTCGCAATGTTACTCTTCTGGAAGCAGTATTTAGCCTTCTAGAGCAGCATTTAATTTTTTAGTAGCAGTATTAATCTTCTGAAAGCAATTTTTTGTCTTCTGGAAGCAGTATTTGATCTTTTGGTAGCAACATTAGTCTGCTAGAAACAATATTTAGTCTTCTGGGAGCAGTATTTGGTCTTTTGGTAGCAGTATTAGTCTGCTAGAAGCAATATTTAGTCTTCTAAAAGCAGCATTTAGTCTTCTGAAGTAATACTTTGGTTTCTAGAAGCAATATTAAGTTTTCTGGAGCAGTATCCAGTCTCTTGGTAGCAATATTTGTATCCTAGGAACAATATCTGGTTTTTTGGACGCCGTATCTAGTCTTTTGTAGCAATGTTAGTCTGCTGGAAGCAATATTTAATCTTCTGCAAGCAATACTTTAGCTTCTAGATGCAATATTTAGTCTTCTGGATACAGTATTTAGTCTTTCAGAGCAGTATTTGGTCTTGTGGTAGCAGTATTAGTCTGCTAGAAGCAATATTTAGTCTTCTGGACGCCGTATCTAGTCTCCTGGAACAGTGTCAGACTACTGGAAGCAATATTTATCTTCTGCAAGCAATACTTTAGCTTCTAGATGCAATATTTAGTCTTCTGAATACAGTATTTAGTCTTTCAGAGCAGTATTTAGTCTTTTGGTAGCAGTATTAGTCTGCTGGAAGCAATATTTAGTCTTCTGGACGCCGTATCTAGTCTCCTGGAACAGTGTTAGATTACTAGAAGTAATATTTAATCTTCTGAAAGCAGTATTTAGTCTTCTGCAAGCAATACTTTAGCTTTTAGATGCAATATTTAGTCTTCTGGAAGCAGTATTTAGTCTTTCAGAGCAGTATTTAATCTTTTGGTAGCAATATTAGTTTTCTGCAAGCAATACTTTCGCTTCTAGATGCAATATTTAGTCTTCTGGATGCAGTAATTAGTCTTTCAGAGCAGTATCTAGTCTTTTAGTACCAATATTAGTCTGCTGGAAACAATATTTAGTCTTCTGGATGCCGCATCTAATCTCCTGGAACAGTGTTAGACTGCTGGAAGCAATATTTAATCTTCTGGAAGCAGCATTTAGTCTTCTAAATGTAATATATTGGCTTTTAGAAGCAATATTTAGTTTTTTGGAGCAGTTTCCAGTGTTTTGGTAGCAATGTTTGTCTCCTAAGAGCAATATCAGGTTTTCTGGACGTCGTATCTAATCTTTTGTAGCAGTGTTAGTCTTAGTCTCCTGGAATAGTGTTATACTGCTCGAAGCAGTATTTAATCTTGTGAAGGCAGTGTGAAAGCAATCTTATTTAGTCTTTTGAAAGCAATACTTTGGCTTCTAGAAGCAATATTTAGTCTTCTGGTTGTAGTATTTGGTCTTTCAGAACAGTATCTAATCTTTTATTATCAGTATTAGTCTGCTGGAAGCAATATTTGGTCTTCTGGTTGCTGTAACCTAGTCTCTTGGAACAGTGTTAGATTACTGGAAGTAATATTTAATCTTCTGAAACCAGTATTTAGTCTTTTGCATGCAATATTTTAGCTTCTAGAAGCAATATATAGTCTTCTGGATGCAGTATTTAGTTTTTCAGGGCAGTATCTAGTCTTTTGATAGCAGTATTAGTCTGCTGGGAGCAATATTTGGTTTTCCGGAAGCAGCATTTAGTCTTCTGAAAACAATACTTTCCCTTCTAGAAGCAATATTTAGTCTTTTGGAGCAGTGTTCAGTCTTTTGGTAGCAATGTTTGTCTCCTAGAAACAATATCTGGTCTTCTGAACGCAGTATCTAGTTTTTTGGTAGCAATGTTAGTCTGCTGGAAGCAATATTTAGTCTTCTCGACACCGTATCTAATTTCTGGGAACAGTAACAAGTCATTTAATAGCAATATTTGTCTTCTGAAAAGAATATTTAGTCTTCTGGAACCAGCATTTAATAGTCTGGAGCAGTATCTAGTCTTTTGGCAACACTATCTAGTTGTTTGGTAGCAATATTTGTCTTCTGAACGCAATATTTACTCTTCTAGAAGCAGTATTTAGTAGTCTAGAGCAGTATCTAGTCTTTTGGTATGAGCGTTAGGCTACTAGAAGCAATATTTAGTCTTCTGGAAGCAGTATTTAGTCTTCTGAGGCTGTAATCAGTCTTTTAATAGCCATGTTTGTCTTCTAAAAGTAATATTTAGTCTCTTACAATCAGTATCCAGTCTTTTGGTAGCAATGTTTGTCTTCTGACAACAATATTTAGTCTTCTGGAGCAATATCTAATCTTCTGAATGCAGTCACCAGCTTTTTGGTAGCAATATTTCTCTTCTGAAAACAATATTTAGTCCTTTGAAGCAATATTTAGTCTTCTGCAAGCAGTATTTAACAGTCTGGAACAATATCTAGTTTTCTGGAAACAGTAATCAATTTTTTGGTAGCAATGTTTGTCTTCTGACAACAATATTTAGTCTTCTGGAGCAATATCTAATCTTCTGAATGCAGTCACCAGCTTTTTGGTAGCAATATTTCTCTTCTGAAAACAATATTTAGTCCTTTGAAGCAATATTTAGTCTTCTGCAAGCAGTATTTAACAGTCTGGAACAATATCTAGTTTTCTGGAAACAGTAATCAATTTTTTGGTAGCAATGTTTGTCTTCTGACAACAATATTTAGTCTTCTGGAGCAATATCTAATCTTCTGAATGCAGTAACTAGTTTTTTGCTAGCAATATTTCTCTTCTGAAAACATTATTTAGTCCTTTGGACCAATATTTAATCTTCTGAAAGCAGTATTTAACAGTTTGGAGCAATATCTAGTTTTCTGGAAACAGTATCTAGTCTTCAAGCAGCAGTAATCAATCTTTTGCTAGCAATGAACACAATATTCAGTCTTCTGGCATCAGTATTTAGACTTCTGGCATCAGTGTTAATCTGCTAGAAGTCAAATTTAGTCTTCTAGAAGCAACATTTGGTTTTCTGGAAATAGTTTTATTTTCTAAAAAGCATCTAGTCTTTGGCAAACAACTTAAATCTTTCCATGATTATATCTTGTGATATATTTGTTATAAAAAATGTTTTAAAACGAAATTAACATAATTTATTTATTTTTCTAGCATCAATTGGTGAAATGATGAAAAATCTAAAACGTTTTGCCGTCGATTATAAACCATTTGTTGTGATTGACGAGAAACAGAGTAAAACTCAAGATCAGGCTGCCGTGAAAGCTTGGATGTTGACGATTTGTAGGGCTTTGGGGGCGAACGTTCCAACGGAATGCAACTCAGTTCCGAATTTCAAACGATCTGACGTCGCGCCCAGCTTCCGTGACGACACCACGGAAGACGGAACAACCGCAGGAGCGGCCAAATTAATCACCAACATTTTGATGTCGGCCTTCATGCTTTTAGGTGTGGGATTGGTTGCTCAATAATTTCTTACTCAACTTAATCTGGCGAGAGGGAGGGGAATTTCTCTATATATTTTTTTTTTAATGATTAGCTTAAAAGAAGCTCGTTTTGGACCTGAATATGGTTTTTTGGTGATTTTTTTTCTTTGAATCTGTGAAATTGTTTTTATTAAATTTTTGTGACTTCTTAACTTTAAAATTAAAAATTTTGAGTGGTTTAAATCTCATTTTATTAATGTTAGTCTTAATTGTGTATTAATCAAGTTTTTTTTTTTAATTTAAGGTATCCATTCAGCATCAGGGTCTATTGCAACTTGCCCTACTCTTCTCTCAACTTGTTTTGTCTCATCACCACCTTTATTAATTAATTTTTTTGCTCCTTCAGCTACATATTCGAAACCATCTCCTATTTTTTCACCAGCTTTTCTTATAACGCCAGCTACCGATTTTACAGAGAAGGTGTCATCATCTACATTCCAGTTATAACCATCAATGTTCTTTTTGCAATCGTTTTGATTAATTATTGATAAATCATAGGGGTTTACCCCGAAACTACTCATTCTTTGTTGAATCTAAAATCATTGTTTAATCATTTTATAATTAAATAATTAAAAAATTTACCTTATCCAAATAAAGTTTATCCAAAACCTTTTTCCTGGATAAAATAGAAACAGATTGGCGATTACTTAACGGTAATTTTTGGCACGTAAAAATAGCCGCGTAATTTTGATAATCTGTCATAAAAACGGTGTAAGAAGCCGAACCTAAATCTAAAATGGTTAAAATTATCTTTGTTATTATTTTTTTTTTTTGTAGTTAACTCACTCAAAGGAAATTTAACTTTCATTTTTGCTGGAACTGTTGGATCCTGAACGATTAACTCCCCGGTGTAATGGTAGTTGTGTTTTAGTGGGATAAAAGTGTTGCTAATTTGCTCCAATTGATAATGATTCGGCTCCGAGGTGGACGTAAAGTTGTAAATGATGCAAGAACTCGATGTACTCGTCTTTTTTATTACAAACCATTCCCCCAACATCTAAATTTTAAATTTTTTAGGTTATATTAAACATCAAAATAGGCAACACAATATACACAAATTAAGTAATGGATTTAAAAAAAAATGGCAGGTATTTTTAGGTTATACCACACGTCAAAATAGGCAACCCAACATACTCGAATTGACAAATGGATCAAAAAATGACAGGTATTTTTTATTTTATATTTTCCATTCAAAAATCGCTTTGTGGTGCGATAAATAACTTATTTTCTCAAATAATTAAAATAATATAGGAAAAAGTAAATACTCTTTATGAGAAATAATAAAATATTTAATTTTTTGTTTCGAAACTAATGTTATAGGTTATTTTCCAAAAAGATTTTCATTTAATTTTCGAATAAATTTTGTCATCAACCTCAATTTTGGCATATTTGTAATCTTCATTAAAAATCCTTTAAAATGAGCCCAAACATGATACGTTTAATTCCAATATTACTCGAGATATAAGCAACTTCCGGTTTGAAATGTCAATGTCATTTTGACATATTCTTAATTTTTATAAAATGCCTTAATATTTGTCATAAAAACAAAAAAATAATAAAAAAAATTAAAAATTAAGGTTGGTATTAATATTTAAAAATTAAATTGCTATCTTCATTGTTGCTAACTTCGGGTTTAATGTTTTTTATTCTAACTTTTTTGTTTTTTGAGATAAGTGCGTCATGTTTGGACTCATTTTAAAGGTTTTTTAATGAAGATGACAAATATGTCAAAATTGACGTTGACGTTTCAAACCGGAAGTGATTGTATTTCCATTAATATTAAAGTTAAATATGTCGAGTTTGGACTCATTTTAAAGGATTTTTTATGAAGTTGACAAATATGTCAAAATTAAAAGTTGAAAGTTCGAACTTTTTGGTTTTTTGAGATAAATGCGTCATGTTTGGACACATTTTAAAGGTTTTTTTAATATAGAATACATCATGAAAGAACACCACGAAGTTGTCCATTTGTCTATTATATGAATAACTAACTTCAGGTTTGAAAAGACAACCTCAATTTTGACATATTTGTAATCTTCATTAAAAATCCTTTAAAATGAGTACAAACACGACATATTTATCTTCAATATTAATGAAGTTATGGTCAACTTCCGGTTAAGAATGTCAACGTCAATTTTGACATATTTGTAATCGTCGTGAAAAATCCTTTAAAATGAGTCCAAACATGATACGTTTAATTCCAATATTACTCGAGATATAAGCAACTTCCGGTTTGAAATGTCAATGTCATTTTGACATATTCTTAATTTTTATAAAATGTCTTAATATTTGTCACAAAAACAAAAATATAATAAAAAAAATTAAAAAATTAAGGTTGGTATTAATATTTAAAAATTAAATTGCTATCTTCATTGTTGCTAACTTCGGGTTTAATGTTTTTTATTCTAACTTTTTTGTTTTTTGAGATAAGTGCGTCATGTTTGGACTCATTTTAAAGGTTTTTTAATGAAGATGACAAATATGTCAAAATTGACGTTGACGTTTCAAACCGGAAGTGATTGTATTTCCATTAATATTAAAGTTAAATATGTCGAGTTTGGACTCATTTTAAAGGATTTTTTATGAAGTTGACAAATATGTCAAAATTAAAAGTTGAAAGTTCGAACTTTTTGGTTTTTTGAGATAAATGCATCATGTTTGGACACATTTTAAAGGTTTTTTTAATAAAGAATACATCATGAAAGAACACCATGAAGTTGTCCATTTGTCTATTATATGATAACTAACTTCAGGTTTAAAATGTCAACCTCAATTTTGACATATTTGTAATCTTCATTAAAAATCCTTTAAAATGAGTACAAACACGACATATTTATCTTCAATATTAATGAAGTTATGGTCAACTTCCGGTTAAGAATGTCAACGTCAATTTTGACATATTTGTAATCGTCGTGAAAAATCCTTTAAAATGAGTCCAAACATGATACGTTTAATTCCAATATTACTCGAGATATAAGCAACTTCCGGTTTGAAATGTCAATGTCATTTTGACATATTCTTAATTTTTATAAAATGTCTTAATATTTGTCACAAAAACAAAAATATAATAAAAAAAAATCAAAAATTAAGGTTGGTATTAATATTTAAAAATTAAATTGCTATCTTCATTGTTGCTAACTTCGGGTTTAATGTTTTTTATTCTAACTTTTTTGTTTTTTGAGATAAATACGTCATGTTTGGACTCATTTTAAAGGTTTTTTAATAAAGATTACGAATATAATAATAAAATTAAAGTTGACATTAACATTTTCAATATTAATGAAGTTATGGGCAACTTCCGGTTAGAAATGTCAACCTCAATTTTGACATATTTGTAATCGTCGTGAAAAATCCTTTTAAATGAGCCCAAACATGATACGTTTAATTCCAATATTACTCGAGATATAAGCAACTTCCGGCTTGAAATGTCAATGTCATTTTGACATATTCTTAATTTTTATAAAATGTCTTAATATTTATCATAAAAACAAAACTATAATAAAAAAAATTAAAAATTAAGGTTGGTATTAATATTTAAAAATTAAATTGTTGCTAACTTCAGGTTTAATGTTTTTTATTCTAACTTTTTTGTTTTTTGAGATAAGTGTGTCGTGTTTGGACTCATTTTAAAGGTTTTTTTAATAAAGAATACATCATGAAAGAACACCATGAAGTTATCCACTTGTCTGTTATATGATAACTAACTTCAGGTTTAAAATATCAATCTCAATTTTGACATATTACAGGTTAGGTTTTTTATTTATTCACGATCGTGTGGGGAATTAAAAATGCTTCAAAATTGAGTCCAAACTCGACTCGATTGTCTCAAGAAACACCCGCGATATCCCACGTTTAATTTTGACATAACCTCAAAAAAGTGATAACCGGAAGTTTGTTATCTTTTAAGATAACCCCATCGAGTTTGGGCTCGTTTTAAAGAGAATTTAATGTAGATCACGAATACGGTGTTGGATTAATCAAATTCGATAATAACAAAAACAAAATGGCGGATTATAAAGAAAAAATGATTCGATCTTAACGAAATAAGTTTTTTAGAAGTTTTTTTAAGCTTTTAGATCTAAAAATAAAGTTTTTTGGTATTTGTTATAAGATATCCCTATTTTGCATATTTTTATTGAATGGAAGGTTGGTATTAATATTTAAAAATTAAATTGTTGCTAACTTCGGGTTTAATGTTTTTTTATTCTAACTTTTTTGTTTTTTGAGATAAATGGGTCATGTTTGGACTCATTTTAAAGGTTATTTTATAAAGATTACAAATATAATAATAAAATTAAAGTTGACATTAACATTTTCAATATTAATGAAGTTATGGGCAACTTCCGGTTAGAAATGTCAACCTCAATTTTGACATATTTGTAATCGTCGTGAAAAATCCTTTTAAATGAGCCCAAACATGATACGTTTAATTCCAATATTACTCGAGATATAAGCAACTTCCGGTTTGAAATGTCAATGTCATTTTGACATATTCTTAATTTTTATAAAATGTCTTAATATTTGTCACAAAAACAAAAATATAATAAAAAAAAAAAAAAATTTAAGGTTGGTATTAATATTTAAAAATTAAATTGCTATCTTCATTGTTGCTAACTTCGGGTTTAATGTTTTTTATTCTAACTTTTTTGTTTTTTGAGATAAGTGCGTCATGTTTGGACTCATTTTAAAGGTTTTTTAATGAAGATGACAAATATGTCAAAATTGACGTTGACGTTTCAAACCGGAAGTGATTGTATTTCCATTAATATTAAAGTTAAATATGTCGAGTTTGGACTCATTTTAAAGGATTTTTTATGAAGTTGACAAATATGTCAAAATTAAAAGTTGAAAGTTCGAACTTTTTGGTTTTTTGAGATAAATGCGTCAAGTTTGGACTCACTTTAAAGGTTATTTTATGAAGATTACGAATAAAATAATAAAATTAAAGTTGACATTGACAACTGAAAGTTTTTTTCACGACTAAACACTAGATTAACGTCAATTATAAAACTTCTATTATATGATAACTAACTTCAGGTTTAAAATGTCAACCTCAATTTTGACATATTTGTAATCTTCATTAAAAATCCTTTAAAATGAGTACAAACACGACATATTTATCTTCAATATTAATGAAGTTATGGTCAACTTCCGGTTAAGAATGTCAACGTCAATTTTGACATATTTGTAATCGTCGTGAAAAATCCTTTAAAATGAGTCCAAACATGATACGTTTAATTCCAATATTACTCGAGATATAAGCAACTTCCGGTTTGAAATGTCAATGTCATTTTGACATATTCTTAATTTTTATAAAATGTCTTAATATTTGTCATAAAAACAAAAATATAATAAAAAAAATTAAAAATTACGGTTGGTATTAATATTTAAAAATTAAATTGTTGCTAACTTCCGGTTTAATGTTTTTTATTCTAACTTTTTTGTTTTTTGAGATAAATGGGTCATGTTTGGACTCATTTTAAAGGTTATTTTATAAAGATTACGAATATAATTACAAAATTAAAATTTAGAATTTTTCTAGTTCTAGGTCTAGTGCTAGTTCTAGTTTTAGTGCAATAAAAATATACAACATAGTGATATCTAGCAACATCATGTTTGGACTTATTTTAATGGTTTTTTTTTTAATAAAGAATGCATCATAAAAGAACACCATGAAGTTGTCCATTTCTCTATTATATGATAAATGATAACTAACTTCAGGTTTAAAATGTCAACCTCAATTTTGACATATTTGTAATCTTAATAATTAATGTACTCGTTTTTTTTATTACAAACAATTCCCAACATCTAAATTCTTATTTTTAGGTTCAAAATAGGCAACCCAACTTACTCAAATTGACAAATGGATTAAACAAAGCCAGGTATTTTTTTTACTTACATTTTCCATTCTAAAATCGCTTTGCGGTGCAACCAAGGGGCATTCGCCCAAATTATAAGAATGTTGCTCCGTGTATACGATAAATAACACAAGAAATACGTTTAATTTAAAAAACATTTTTGGTGTCTTTGCTTGCAAGGTTTTAATCAAACTGACCTTCTTTAGCTTGTTTTGACCATTTATAAACTACCAAGAAACGAAGAGACGCTATTATCCTTATTTCTTTTGCACAATCGACCAAATTAAGATTCGTAGCGGCTTTAAAGTGATTAAGTTTCTAAAACGATTTGGTCGGATCTAAATCATTCCTTTATCTTGTTATTGAGTCGTTCAAAGGTCTTCCTCGTTAAAAACGATTGAGAAAGTAGAAAATTTCATGATTCATTCATTTCTTGGTAATGTTTATTCATTAATTAATTAGTTTATTGTTTGAATAAATTAATTACAATCGAATCATAAAAGATGGCGTTTTAAATCTTAATTTATTTATTTTTATGTAGTTTATTTATTTAAAACGAAAAATTATTTATAATTAAAATAAAGCAAAAATAAAAATAAATTAAAAAAAAATCTTTTTTACCAACCGTAACAGCGCCATCTAACAAAATCAATCAACATCACGTCGTTAACCCTCATTTAACCATTTTTTCTACTTTTCCTCTACACATCTCGGTCAATCTTGGTCGATCTCGTCGGATTGAATCAAAATTGAAGTTGATTCTCGTTAATTTTAGATCCGCGCTGATCTCCTCGACGAGAACGATAAAAAAATTGTGATCTGTCAAAAGAAGATTATTAAAAACGCGGTGTGATTGTTGTTGTCGTCCTCGGTGGGGACCTGGTGGTGCCGGGCGAGGTGAAAGAAATGGCCGAAGAGGAACCCCACGATCACCGGCGGCACGCCTTCAGACAATTGGTGAGTTCATTCATTTAAATTAACCCCAAAAGAAAGATCTTACAAAAATCGGATCCGCCATTATTCGCACGTATTTCATCACGTACACAATTAAATTGTGTAAATAAAGCGATTTCTTTTCGTTTTTAACTCATTTTTAATAATAATAAACCGAAATTAATGAATTAAGCGATTTTTGAAACGATTATTACGAAAAATTTTGATTTTTATTATCATTGGGGGTTTGGTTGGGGGAATTTTTTGGGTTGGTATTAATTTTTTAATTAACACAATTTGCTATAAATTAATTTCTTATTTTAATTAAATTAATCTAAATGATTTAAAAAGACGAAAAAATTATTGATTTGAAACGTTTAAGTTAATTAATTAATTAATTATAATTCGATTTAAAAAAAGTGTGGTTATGTCGTTTGTTGACATTTAATTGACGTTTGAAGACTGATTAATTTAATTTATTACAAGAAAATTAATTAATTAAATAAGATATAGGCAACAATATTAACTCTTAAGTTGATTTAGAGATATAAGTATGTTAGAGGTTATGTTTGTAAATGACTACATGTGTCTCAAGACGGTTAAGTGTAAAACCAGAAACCGAGAACTAGAAAGTTTCGGGTGTTAATGTGAACTTTAATTTTATTATTATATTCGTAATCTTTATTAAAAAACCTTTAAAATGAGTCCAAACATGACGCATTTATCTCAAAAAACAAAAAAGTTGGAATAAAAAACATTAAACCCGAAGTTAGCAACAATTTAATTTTTAAATATTAATACCAACCTTAATTTCTGATTTTTTTAATTATATTTTTGTGACAAATTTTAAAACATTTTATAAAAATTAAGAATATATCAAAATGACATTGACATTTCAAACCGGAAGTTGCTTATATCTCGAGTAATATTGGAATTAAACGGTAATGTTTGACTCGGT